>JAJJWX010004670.1:0-113415 GCA_023529315.1 Papaver bracteatum | reverse complement strand
CAATAATTCTTCGTCTCTCTCTGGTTTCTGTAGTATAGATGTATTTGCGAGGTATTCTTTGATTCCTTGAAAAGCTTTTTCACATTCATCAGTCCACTTGAATTTTGCTCCCTTCTTAAGTATGTTGAAAAAAATGTTTGCACTTATCTGAAATTCGCGAAATAAATCTTCCAAGTGAAGACAAGAGTCCATTTAGATTTTGTACTTCTTTTACCGTTGCAGGTGTTGGAATGTCACGAACTGCTTGGACCTTTTCTGGATCAACTTGTATTCCCTCCTTTGATACTATGTATCCCAAGAACTTTCCAGACGAAACCCCAATTATACATTTCTCAGGATTTAATTTGATGTTGAACTTTCTCATTTGCTCAAATATTTCCTTCAAATCTTGCACATGATCTTTAGCTTCCTTGCTTTTTATCAACATATCATCTACATATACCTCCAAAGTTTTATGTATCCACTTCGCGAACACTTTTTCAACCATACGTTGATATGTAGCACCCGCATTCCGCAAACCAAATGGCATCTTCACATAACAATACAAACCCCTTGGAGCAAAAAAGGCAGTATGTTCTTGATCTTCTTCTGCGAGTGATATTTGATTATACCCTTTATATCCATCAAGTAAAGTGACTCTATCATGACTGCAAATGATTCCACCATTTGTGGTATATCTGGTAATGGAAAACTGTCTTTGGGACATGCCTTGTTTAGATCAGTGAAATCTATGCAAATTCTTATTCCTTTATTCTTTTTTGGAATAATGACCATATTCGCAATCCATTCTGGATATTTTGCTTCCCTTATGATCCCTGCATCCAACATCTTTTGTAATTCTTCTTCTATCTGTACATGATAATTTTGTGATATCTTCCTTATTCTTTGTTTGAATGGTCTTACATTTTTATCTATGTTCAATCTATGACACGCCACTGATGGATCAATTCCTGGTATCTCATCTACACTTCCTGCGAAGATATCTTTATATTCTCGCAAAAGATCAATAGTTCTTTTTTCTTCTTCTTCATCCATCTTAGTTCCAATTTGCAAGAATAAAGGCTCCTCTTTACTTCCCATATTTATTTCTTTAGTTGGTTCAGCTGCAACATAGCTTGGACTTTGCTCCCCCATAGGTGTTGGTTCTTTGATTATTTTTGCTGGTTCCCCTTGTTTTTCTGGAATCTCATTTGGTATACCTCTCCCTTCCTTTGCTCTTATTGTATACACTCGGAATTCTTCTTCCTTTTTTGTTTCCTTCGCAAGTTTCCTACGAAGCTGTTTCTTTCTTGCTCTTCCTCTTCATTGCGTTACTTCAATTTGATAACAAAATTTTGCACTATCAAGATCTCTTTTTATTTCTTGTATTCAATTTGGTGTAGGAAATTTGATTCTCTGATGTAATGTTGAAGCAACAGCTTTGATCGCATGAATCCACAGACTTCCTATCAGCATGTTATATGGAGATTCCATATCTATGACACACAAGATTACATGTGTTTCGATTTCTCCTAGTAATATTCGCAGCGCGATTTCCCCTTTAGATTTTGTTGTAGATTTTCCTAATCCATGAATAAGACATTTTGAATTTGTGATTTCTTCATATTTAATTCCCATCCCCTTAAGTGCATGATAGAATATGATATTAATGAACTCCCTGTATCAACCAAAATTCGGTTTAATTTCCATTTTTCTACAGCTTTCTTATCTTCTAGCATGATCGGAATTGTGATCACCAATGGTGAAGTGTGGTTCAAGTCTTCATTTGGAATTTCTGCTACTGAAAATGTGATTTTCCGCTTTTCCCATTCTTCTAAAGTTGTTATCTTTTCTTCCTCCATGATCTTTCTTCCTCTACAATCTCGCTTGTATATTTTTCCCTTCATATTACTATGAAATTCATCAATCATTGTCTTTGTGATCATATTACATTCTTCTTTTTTGCAATCTCCATCTACTGACTTCATTTGATCTTCAAATTTTCCACAATTCCCTCAAATTTAGGATACCACAATTCTCAAGTCCCTGTTTCTAGCGCCAATTATGTAGTTGCAGAATAATCTACAACTACACCCTCAATAGAATTAGTAAAAACTCAAGAAGTTCTTGATGGTGAATGATAATTTTCTTATTAATTCTCTTAGTTGATTACATAGAATTATCAAAATGGAACTAGAATAGTTACAACTTTTTCTATTCTCTTTCCTAAGATAATTTCTTACACTCATTAAAAGAACCTCTCGAATTTTACATTTGAACTCCTATTTATAGTAAAACTTATGCAGCTGTATATGAATTGCGAAGTATCTCAATTCATCCTCGCAAAATTATTTCATCCTCGCAAAACTTCATATTTCTCCGCGATACTTCTATCATCGTATCATTTTATAACTCTTTTCTCCTTTATCTATTACGATACTCGTGAACTATTATCTTGCGATATTCAGTACCTACATCGGAACTTGCTGATAGGGACCTCATTCTCTCTGAGATTGAAGGTTATGATAATAAATCTTCTCTCTCTGTGAAGCTCTTTACCAACTATGTTTGGGATGATCAAAAAATTTTAATCTCACGAGGTCAAATCCTCGCAGGTCTTCCTCTTCCTCTTTATGATGTTAACTTTCCTCTATTCTATGAAATTATTTCCCACCCCAATTTTTCTTGTGCCATTTACCAATTGACTGGTGATTGTATTCGCCTCTTAGTTTTTACCATCAAGAACTTCTCTTCATTAGTTTAGTACAATTAGCCGAAGCCTCCAATTCAGAGCAGTAGTCACGAAAATTCAGCACCCCTCCAAATATACGAAGTAAAAGGAGGCATTAATCAAGCTCACTTCGGATTAATAAAGATCGATGAAGTATTTGGAAGAAATTGCTTCGTCACAAATATGGAATCTCGTACCAGCATGAATACTTCGCAAATGTTCGTTTACTTCGCGAAAATGTTTTACTTCGCAAAAGTCCACAAAGCAGCAGAATTTTATTTCGCAAGAGTGGGATAGAATAATTGGTATGCTGTAAGAACATGCAAGACGATGCTAGCTTCGCAAGCAAATCATATACTTCGCAAGAGACAACAACAAACCACAAAAGCTAAGTACCTCTTTCCTTAAACATTTTACTTACAAAAAATAAAATATTTTTGATTTGATTTACAAAACGCTATACAATCGTAGAATTACAAAGATTTCACAATTACAAAAGAAATTACAAAGATCTCAAGATTTCACAATTACAAAAGAAATTGAGAAAAATCTCGCACAAATCAATTTATATATTTCTCTTGAAAAATTTACTTTATTTCAAATGATGTGATATTCAACATGGAGAGTAGTAGCTGGCAAGCCTTTATGGCGTACACTCGCGAAACAACATTCGTAAGAGGCAAAGAACCTCAGTGCGTCATATGAGGGGGTACCTATTAGGATCATTTCCATGGAAAAATATTTGTCAAATGAGATGAAATAAATCATACAAAGGAAATAAAAACAAAGAAAAACGATTTGAACTTGCAATTAAATGAATATTTTTGATAAAAGAAATGTTGAATACTAATCTAAATCTTTATTTGCATTACAGTATAGCAAGAGGCAAAGAACATGGAGTGAGAGTTTCGCATGATGGGTTCGCAATACTTCTTACATTTAGAGGATTAAGTACTTCTTAAGGATACTTCGCATACTTCATACTTCTTATATATTTCGAGGATTGAGTACTTCTTATACTTCTTCAAGGATTGATATTTTTTACTTCGCAACATTCAAGAACTTCACGAAAGAATAGAGGAAAGTACGTACTTTTCAAGTCAAGTATTCTATCGCTCGTTCTTTCATCAACAAGATCAAAGACTACTACTCCAACAACCACAGCAAATGATTTTTTCCTGAAGATCGCTCTTCAAGCAATATTCAAGAAAAAAGAGGCAAAATGTAGGAGAGGAATATCACAACAGATGATAACTTGCGAAATTATGGAGAGAAAAGATATTTTACGAGCAAAGGAAATCACGAGGAAAGTGTGAGCAGATTACGAAAGAAAAAGAGGTTCGCAAAATGAATCTGCGAAGGTTCGCAGGATAATTCTAAAGTCCGAAGTTGAGGGAAAGTTTAGTTGTCAACATTTTGTAAAATCATATAAATAGCCATTTAGGCATGAGAAGAGGGAGAGACACATTTTGAGAGAAAAAATGTTAGGAGAGATTTATTTTCTTTATCGTCTTCTTCCCCAAAAAACTAGAGCTCCAAATATTCATTAATGGAGTCTTAATTGTAAAATCATGTAATTACATACAATCACTAGTGAAGAACCGTGGATGTAGATCACATTGATCGAACCACGTAAAAATCTTTGTGTCTCTTTTATAATTTTAGTACTTTAATTCTTAGTTTCATATCAAATTAATTAGATTTAGGAATCATTTTAATGGATTCTACTGAGGGTGTAGTTGTGAGATAATTCGCAACTACAACACCCTAGTTCGCGAATAAAATTTTGCAAGAGGAAAATGTAAGACCTAATAGCGCGTCATAAAAGGGGTATCTCTGGACATGATTCAGCGATAAGGTTATACCGCTGATGGAACCTGAGTCATGCAGACGATGGGGTTAAAGAAAACCTATCAGGGAGAGAGATCTTGGATTTCCAACTATATATGGTTATACCCTGGTTGGACGACTGAGAGTCTCTTCCAAGAAGTGCAAAGTATGACCAAGGCGTTGAGGTACACGGTTGAGCCAAGGGTGCCTGGAGCATACGAAACTCTCTTGCCATCCTTGGTAAATCTTAGCTACAATGCACTTGGCCTGAAGAAAACCCCACTTAGGGTGCATTCTTGTAACTATAAGCCATATAGGCATAAAGGACAAGAGGCTGCGAACACAACTGGTTGTTGGCAAATCCGTATGGGGGGAGCTAGTCTTGTATTATAGTTGCAAGAAATATTACAACTACACCCTCAGTAAAGTTCATAAAACTCTAAGATGTTCTTGATGAAGAATGACAATTTTTATTAATACTCTCAATTAGTTACAAGGAAATATATCAATGGATTGGAACAGTTACAACTTTCTCTGTTCTCTCTCCTAAGATTTTTCCTTACACTCCTTAAAAGAACCTCCCGAATTTAACATTTGAACTACTATTTATAGTGAAATTTGTACAACTGTATTTATCTTGCGAAGTTTCGCAACTTATATTCGTAAATCTATTTTATATTCGCAAACCTTTCAAACTTCTCTGTGCTTCTTATATTATCGCACTATCTTGTAACACTTTTCTCTTGTATTTTTTGCTATGTTCGTAACCCAATAATCTTGCGATATTCAGTACCTACATCTTGCCTCTTCTCATGTCATTTCTGAGAATAAGAAATGTCATGAGAACCATTATTCTCACAAATTTAATATAGTTATCATCACCTGTTAGATTCGAAACACGTATCTTCTCTTTTATTAAATTTTCGACACGTTCTTTCGTAACCGTTCTTTTTAACCGTTCACGTCTAATCGCATTGATGAATTTCTATCTTCATCAAAATCTCTCTTCCTTATAAATACTATCTTTAATTCCTTTTTTTATTCTTTTATCGCTTTCAACTTCCTCATTATATCTGTTTCTGCAAAAAAAAAAATCTTTTGCTACTACTTCTTTCCTCTTTTATCTCTTTTATTCTCTATTTTCTATCCTTCATCTGATGGCTCCAAAGAAGAAAACAATAGAACAACTTAACGCAGAGCGCTTGCTAATAGAGATCTCATTCTTTCTGAGATTAATGGTCATACCAATAAATCTTCTCTCTGTATGGAACTCTTTACTGATCTCCATTGGGATGATCAAATAGTTTTAATCTCACGAGGCCAGATCCTCGCAGGTCTTCCTCTTCCTCTTTATGATGTCAATTTTCCTTTATTCTATGAGATTATCTCCCACCCCAATTTTTCACGAGCCATCTATCAATTGACTGGGGATTGCATTCGCATCCTGGTTGAGTTCGCAACTCGTGATTCTACTGGAAAATCTTTATACCCAATTGAGCTTAGGAAACCTGCATTTAGAGATGTAGAAATCATCGCTGCAAATTATACAGTCGAGAATTTCTTTAAGAATTACACATTAATTCCTGCGAAGAAGGAAGACAAGCGTTGGGGTGTTCGTCTTCATCGTAAAACTGATGTTGCGGAAGAGGATCTTCTTATGCACGATATTGATTATGCTTCTGGAAATAATCAGACCCCTCGTCGTTCTCATGATGAATATTGGTACAATTATCCTCTGGCATTATCGGGTTCTTATATCTCTGGGATAGTAGATCTTCCTGCGAATCTTCGTGAACGTAATTACCAACCTTGGGTCTTTTCTTGGCCTAGTAAAGATAAAGATGTATGTATCTCCATCTCCTTATCTTCTGGTTACTTTCTTTTATTAATTCCTTTGCAATATTTGTCAGGTGAATGAACTCATAGAAAGTTACCTTAAAACTGGGAAATCCAATATTTGTTAGGCTTTCCAATTATTTTCAAATGAGGTAAGAAACATTCTTATATGCATTTTAAACAATATATTGTTTCCTCTGTTTCTTATCCTTATTTGAATTTGTAGATTCTTCCTGATCTTCCTGAAGCTGTTGTGAGTGGGAACAAGAATTCGACTTCTTCTGAAGTATTAACTGTGAGACAAAGAACACTTCGCTCTGCGAAGAATACTGAGACTTCTAGCAGTCAATATGACGCTCTTCGCAAAGGAAACGGGAAACTTAAAGATAGCATTTCTACGAGGAAGAGAAAGAGACTCCCATCCAATGTGATCTCCTCCATCAAGGATGTTGATGATGAAAATGATAAGTTTTCTGAGAATGATCTTAGTTCTAATTCTGATACTAATTCTGATAGAAGTAATGATGATGATAATGAAGAAGGTGAAGACTACAACAGTATGGAAACTTACGAATCTGCAATGAATCGATTGTCTGAGGCTTTTCTCATATCTTCCCGTGGATTAGGAAATTCTTCTACTGCGAACGTTCGTAAGCATATTGCGAAGGCTTGTAAAGTTCCCACAGTGATCAACAACAATTCCCTTAATTAAATTTCAAGATTTATTTCTCCTATTACATTATACTCTTTGGGGAGTATGGTAAGATTCTCTTCTTTTCTTTGTTAACTTCCCCTACTTCATTGATTTCTAATCCCTCTCATTTGATCAGGTAGGGATAGTTAGCTGTGCAGCGACTTCAGATTGGGAAAGACGTCATGCAATTGCTGAGAAGAAAACTTTAGGTCGTTGTAAAAAGATGGAGGTTGAGAATGCAAAACTTCTCCAAAAGATAGAGAATTTGAATATTGATAATGCAGAACTACAATCTCGCTGCGAAGGTAATACGCAATCTGCGAGTATCGCATATGGAAGTTCTTCTATCCTTGAGAAGAATAATCAACTAGAGCTTGAAGTCTCTTCTCTTCGTAGTGATATGAAGCAATTAGAAGGTAAGTTCGCAAATCTTGATCACATCAATTTCACATTTTATTGATCAATTCTTTAATTTTATTACTTTCCTACTTCTTTCTTATCCTATTTCTTTGTGAATGCTGAAGAAAATTATACGAAGAAGATTGAAAAACTGGAAGCTACTCTTACTGCACGTAATCAGGATATGGAAGTTACTCTTGCTGCGCGTAATCAGAAGATTTCTAATCTAAGGTCTCAACATCAAATTTCTCAAAACAACTATGAATTAAACATCAAACGCTTCCGAGCTATGATGACTCGCAAAATTTGTGAAGACAATCAAATTTCTCTCCTTAAGTATCAGACGCTCCTTTCTGAAGAAATCCCTGATGATACCCCTAGATTTGGATATCTCGATAGTGAAGTCAAGATTATATCTCGAAGAAGAAAGAGAATATCATTTTGATGAAGATAAATCTTCTGCAAAGTAGATTTGTTCCTTCCTGTATATTTACTTCAGTTCTCTTTGTCTTGTCTGCTTGAGTACAATAGTTTCTTCTTTTCTGCATTTTTAATCAACCAACAATTTCTTGATTAATACCAATGTCTTAATTTTGCGATGATGATTTGATCTTTCTTTACTTGAACGCTTTCCTTATTTGCATAACTTGATCATATGAAGAGAAATAATATATTCTGAATACCTAGATTAGTATTCCTTTTCCCCTTATTATTGATCTTCAGGTGATCAATTCTTGTTGTAAGTATTAGAATATCTGCCTCATTTTAAGTTGCGAAGTTTCTGATTCTTGCGAAGTAAACAAGAAATCTTCCCCTTGAAGTATAAGAAGTATGAAACATCCTTGAAGAATTATGAAACATCCTTGAAGAAGTAAAAGTAATATTACATATCCTTGAAGAAGTATTTGAAGTATGAGATATCTTTGAAGAAGTATAGGAAGTATTCAATCTTCGTAAAATTTAATTGGTATGAAATATCCGTCCTTTCTTACGAATAAAATTTACGTCTTAGGTAGGAATTCTTGATGTACATTGTTATTGAAAATATATAAAGATTCTCCAATGATATTAATGGAATTGACTTTATTAGTTTCTGTGGTCTTATTATGCCTTCCTAAGTAAAGGTCTTATTTAGCCATGTTTCTTTGTTTCTGCGACAAAATCGCAGGACGTCCTTACATTCGCATGTAGAGACACATTGATCTTGTCTTATCATTTATCTTAGTATTATAACCTCTTCAGGATATTTTTCATGCCATAATATGACAGGCCTAAATATTCTTGCGAACATAAACCCCCATGACTGTAGGAGCAGAATCTCGTAACAACAACGCTCTTGCGAAAACTTCTACCACACATGGCAAGTGTCGCAGATTGATTACCAAAACGACGCAACAAAGGACGGAAGACAAAACATGAAGAAAGACGTGAAAATTTTATAGAGAAGGATCGCAAGAAATATAGCAAGATAAATCCTGCGAGATATTATAGAAACCTGTGAGGAATCACAATGATGTTGCTGCGATATTACCGCAAGAGTTCAGATCCGAAATTAGGGGAAATGTGAGCTGTCAATGAGCTGTCTATGAGCTTTCATCCACAATGTAAATACCTATATAAAGAAGAGAGCATGAGAGAGAAAGGAGGGAGATAATTTTGAGAGGAGAGAGAAAGTTATTTGGCAGAGAGGGTTTTTAGAGAGAGAAAATATAATTTCTTTATCATCTTCTTCCCCAAAACTAGATCTAGAATTCTTCCAAGAACTCTATTAATGGAGATTGTAAATGTAAATTAATGTAGTTACAAATTATTATAGTGAAGATCCGTGGATGTAGATCACATTGATCGAACCATGTAAAAATCTTGGTGTTTATTTATAATTTAGTATGTTTATCACCATTTTTATATTTAGATCTAGGAATTGTTATCAAGATTTGATAAGGGGTGTGTTGTAGGAAATCCTGTAATTACATTTTGGCGCTAGAAACAGGGACTATTATTTGATAGATTGAAGAAGATTCAAAGAAATTGTCTAGGAGGAGTTAGAATTCGTGAGATTTAAAAATTTCGAGAGGAAAGTATTTAAAGATGAAGATGCAAAGTTACGTCAAAAGGATGAGTTTCTACATCAACAAGATCTACATCAACTATGAGTCAAAAAAGGATAAATCTTTTCTCACTTTTCTTATTCTTTGTTTCATTTTTTAGATTTGTGAATTCCAAAACGAAAATTGGAAAAGATGATTTTTATAAAACCTAAAAATTGTTTTCTGAAGAAATTTGATTTATTACGGAAGTCTCGAATTTAAAAATATTTTTGCTACAAATTAGTAGTAACCAAACCTCGTTTTACGAATTTGTTTGATGAATCTCTGAAAATGTCCAATTTCAAGATTTTCTGTTGGTTAGAGATTTAGAGATTTACATTTCGCAAGAACAAAAACAAATAGAATACATAGAAAGTTTTCATTCTTCGCAGGCAAACATTACTCATCTTAATGATCTATAAATAGCTAACCAAATTTACTGATCGTTTGCAGCATATATGACTGAAATATTCTCTAAACACCAACATGTATGGAAAAATAGTGAAACCATTTGCGAGAGTTAGACGGAGGGATAGTCATAATCGCAGCTCCAGGGGTGCATAGATCTCACGTGCTTGAGGCAATGGCTAAGATATAGTACACAGTAGAAAAGTTTTTTTTTTCCAAGAGTCATTCCGTTAAAGCGCAAGGAATCGTCATCAATATAAGGCATAAAAATTTGATGAGTCACAACTTAATTTGTTGTAAAGGACTCCAGATAACAGCGAAGTATACTATTGACTAAAAAGGGACGCAGCGTTGAAGCTTCGCTGGACAAGGACGTTAGTGGCAATAAAAACACGTAGCAAAATAAATCGAAATTACCAATGATGCACAAGAGCAATAACGTATAGGAGAGAAAGAGTAAAGAAGGAAATCAGCGAAGGAGGAAAATATATAGCGCTCATAAAACGGAAAGTAAAGGTTTTCTTCATGAAAAATGCAAATGACGGAATCTACTGGTGCATAAAGAATAAAGATACAAAGTGCATGAGGAGTCAGCGATATTATAAAATAATCAAAGTTTATTTCTTCCGAGATTATACTTGATAAAAAATTTAAGAGAACTTTTACTACTGCTATGACTCCATCTACAAAGAAAAGGAGTTAATTAATGATTCGCAGAAAATTACTTCGTCTAACAGATGTGCACATACAACTCCAATGAAGACAAATGAAGAAAGAACAGGAGCCCCAGCGAAGAGAGCAGCATGAATCTTTATATGAATAAGCAAAAATAAAAAGTTATACAAAGCCAGCGAAGCAACTTGCGAATTAATTACTTTAGTCACACAGCAGGGACGAAGAGAAAGTTGGTACAAAGGAAGAGAATTTCCACGATTCACCGCATCATTTTTTCTTGCGAAATGATAACATGAAGGAAAGAGAGAGTAAAATATGAAACTAAGAAACAAGGACGCAGAGAGGATAGGATAGATCCTAAGAAAGATTACTAGTGTAGATAGTATTCTTTTCCACTCATCTCTAACTACAAAGATTATTTAATTAAGTAGTACCAAACATTAAAGTCCTTAGAAGCAACAATTAATAATCATGCGATGCTCGCAAATAATGAATTTACAATTTGTTTACATGCTCACAACACAAAAGACTTGCGAAGAAATATAAAATGTTATAATTAATTCTCATTTTAGCAGGATGATAGAAATAGTCCGTGAAGAATAACTTGCGATAGTTAATTGCTCATAGTAATAAAATGATTATTGCTTGTCATCTTGCGATAGTTAATTCTCATTTTGCGATAGTTTAACACAAAATACATTATCCTATTTAGTGATAGATGTTTGCAGATAATAATGTTATTTTACTAAATTGAAAAGTTATTAATTAATTAAATAAACTTGCAGGAGCAATGTGAACCTCCACCAAGAGCAAGTAATAAAGTTAATCCAATTAAGACACAATCAAGAGGGACGGGTAATGCAATAATTTCGTATAAAAAGAATTCAAAGAAGAAAGATGAAAATGGAGAAACTTCCACTTAAAGATGAAGATTCGGCACTAATTATGGACAGGCTACTGCATGAAGATTCCCATCAGCATAAAAACAAACTTTCACGACAAAGGGAGTTCGATCTGGAAATAGTAATAAATGATATAATAATAATAATAATATGACGTGTGTAGGGAAAAATACTAGAGTAACATGATGGGAAAGATTTTTGATAGAAGATAGCAAACGGAGGAAAGTAGCTGCCTCTTTAAGCGCAAATACAGCAGCTCAGGAAAAGACAACAGCTAATCATTAATAATCATTTTTATCAAATTAAAATATCTCATGGGAGACCAGGGGAAATTATCAAATTAAAGTTTCAACTCAAACATCATGCAAAATTTCTAGAAAGAAAGTGGGAAGAGACCAATCCAACTAGTTGAAATCAACTTGCGAAGAAAAGCAACTTTCAAACGCAAACTAGATTGAGTTAAGAGTACTCATTGGGGTTCTGTAGCGCACCACAGGTACATCAAGTTGGTGAAGAAAAGAGAAGCAGATAATGAAAATTCGTGAGTTGAGTTAAAATGTATGACAATGAGCCAGCACTTTTATCAATAAAAAGCGTCATTCTTCGCCACTAGTGTTACAGCGAAGAGTAAAATACTGCCTAAAATGCTGCGAACAAAGAAACCTAGGATACTGCCAACAACACAACTAAAGTGTCCCAGCTTGATTACTACATGTAAAAAGTGAACAGAAAATTAAGTAAAGTATGCGAGTATACACCAGATAGGACATATCAAAAGGAAATGGCGATTGCTCCATCAAAATCAAAACTCTCTAGGAAGTTAAAAGAAAGCAAGAATGTTAGAATATTATTTTACTACTCACGTAAGATGATTTTGCACATTGAGATTCCACCCAGCGAAGCAAATACTTCTCAAGATCTTTGGTTATTTCGCAAGAAGAAAATGGGAGATTATTTTGCAGACTTATTTCGCAAGAAATAGTTAGAACAGTTGATATGGCACAACATTATACAAGAGTCAGATCAAGAGTTAATCTTCCAAGAATTCATTTCTCATTTCTTCTCAATTTTCAAGCAACTCAAATACTTCGCAAGACAACAACAAAGTTTTAAAAGATAAGTACCATTTCCTTGAAAATTTTATTCACAGAAGATAAAAGATTTTTTATTTTATTTATCTAAAGCGATATACTCGCAAGATTTCTAAAATTTCTAAGATTTCAAAACATTTCAAAGATCATTTATTAAGATTGGCAAAGAGCGATACAATCGCAAGATTCATCGCAAAAAATTATATTTCAAAAAATTTAAAAAATTTAAAAAATTCGAAAAATAGAAAAAATTAAATTTATATAGAACATTTTTGATTTAAAGACGCGATATAATCGCAAGATTTCAAAGAAGGTTTCTAAGATTTTACAGAAAATTTATTTCATGAATGATATTATGAGAATGAAAACAGAAATGAAAGAATAAAGACATGTGAAATTATCGCAAGAAACGCGAATAAAATTTCACAAGAGAGAAATGCAAGTGCATAAGACGGGCGCAAATCGCCTAAAAAAAATATAAGTATGGGACGAACTTTTATGGCGTACACCTTAGTTCGCATATTCTATTCCGTAAGAGGCAATGTCCTTAAAGTGCGTCATAAGGGGGGTATCTCTTTGCATGGCTATGAGAAAGGCTATACCGCTGCTGGAACCTAGTCATGGAGATTTGGGATTATAGAAAATCCATCCGGGAGAGATAACTTGGATTACCAATTATATAAGGTTATACCCTGGTTGGGCGCCCGAGAGTTTCTCCTAAGGAATGCAACGTATGATCAAGGCGCCGAGGTACACGGTTGAGCTGTGGGTGCCCGGGATGGATGAACCTACCCTGGACATCCACGGCAAGTCTTGGATTACGATGTGTTCGGACCGAAGAAAACCCCACTTAGGGTGCAGTCTTGTAACTATAATCCATATAAGGCATAAAGGACAAGGATGCGAAAAAAAATGGTTGTTGGCAGAATCGGATGAGAAAGTGCTAGTCTTGTATGGCCGATGTATAATCCTTGAAGGGGCAACCGGGGGGAGAGATAAGGGCGATACCCTCCATTAGGGAGCTGTGTATCAAAAAAGACGGCAATGTCATGGGACTTTATATTCGCAAGAATATTTAGGCCCTTCATATTGTCGCGTGACACAGACAACAATGTCATGGGACTTTATATTCGCAAGAATATTTAGGCCCGTCATATTGCCGCATAACTGGCCAAAAAGCCTAAAGAGAAATGTTAAGATGAGATCAATGGGTTTTTGCGATAAGATAAAAAGATGAGATAAATGAAATCAATAATAAGAGGATATAAATCGCAAAGACGTCCTGCGATTTCATCGAAAAGACGGCAATGTCATAAGTCTTAAAAAGCAAAGAGAGATTAATCTCACAAGAAGGCTTAGATTTATCATATTGTCGCAGAGATTAAAATTAAATGATAAGACAAGATCAATGGATTATTACATATAAAAGTAAGAATGTCCTGCGATCTTGTCGCATAAAAGTGGCATAATAAGACCTTTAACTAGGAAGGCAAAATAAGACCACAAGAGAGGTTATACCTACAAGCGTATAACAGATTGCTAACGACTTTATATTAGTCTTATTTCATTTATCATATTGCAGATCAATAACAAGAGGCAAGTATGGGAATGCATAGAATGGAAATTACTATTCATAATTCGCAGCACTATTCATAGCACTATTTGCGACACTATTCGCAGTACTATTTGAGCACTATTCATAATTCGCAGAAATGTTCAGAAATTCACAGAAATATTTGGAAATTGGCAGGGTTTTTCATAATCACGCAGACTAATTCATAAACTCAAAGATATATCCAGAATTTCGCAGAATGTTATTATTTTCTTAAAAGTGGTTACCACTTGAGGCAGAGGCAAGATAAGAATAAAGAAACAATTTAATCATTCAACATTTTCTCAAGGATTCTCCTTCATAGATAAAGAATAGAGGCAGTTAGGGATTACCAAGAATTTTTTTTATGTTCTTTATCTTCTCAGCAAGAATCATTTCCAAAATGGATAATTTCGCATGAATAGAGGAAATATTTCTTATTCAAGGATAGATACTTCTTGTATTTCGAGGATTGAGTACTTTATACTTTACACTTCATACTTCGCATACTTCAAAAGATGATACTTCTAATTATTTCTCAAAGCTTCAGAACTTCGCAAAAGAATAGAGGCAAGTATATACTTTTTAAGTTTGGTATTCTTTCTCTTGTTCCTTCATGAACCAAGATCAAAGGCTGCTACAACAACGGATTTTTTCTTAAAAATTGCTCTTCAAGCAATATTCAAGAAAAAAGAGGCAAAATGTAGGAGCAGAATCTCGCAACAACAACGCTCTTGCGAAAACTTCTACCACACATGGCAAGTGTCGCAGATTGATTACCAAAACGACGCAACAAAGGACGGAAGACAAAAAATGAAGAAAGACGTGAAGATTTTATAGAGAAAGCTCGCAAGAAATATAGCAAGAGAAATCCTGCGAGATATTATAGAAACCTGCGAGGAATCACAATGATGTTGCTACGATATTACCGCAAGAGTTCAGATCCGAAATTAGGGGAAATGTGAGTTATCAATGAGCTATCTATGAGCTGTCATCCACAATGTAAATACCTATATAAAGAAGAGAGCAGGAGAGAGAAAGGAGGGAGATAATTTTGAGAGGAGAGAGAAAGTTATTTGGCAGAGAGGGTTTTTAGAGAGAGAAAATATAATTTCTTTATCATCTTCTTCCCCAAAACTAGATCTAGAATTCTTCCAAGAACTCCATTAATGGAGATTGTAAATGTAAATTAATGTAGTTACAAATTATTATAGTGAAGATCCGTGGATGTAGATCACATTGATCGAACAACGTAAAAATCTTGGTGTTTATTTATAATTTAGTATGTTTATCACCATTTTTATATTTAGATCTAGGAATTGTTATCAAGATTTGATAAGGGGTGTGTTGTAGGAAATCCTGCAATTACAATGACATTATCGTCGTGCGATGAGATCGCAGGACGTCTTTACACTTTCATGCAAAACCCCATTGATCTCATCTTAACTTCTTTGTTATGTTCTGCGAGTTTTTTTTTTTTTTTTAGAAGGCTCACAGAAATTAGATTGTTGCACAAATATGACAAGCTTTTATGTTCTTACAAACAAAAATCCTCATGACATTTGCGTCTTATAGAACGTATCATCTCCCTAATGGAGGGTGCTTCCCTTTATCTTCCCCTTGGTTTCCCCTTCAAGGAAGCGTACATCGACCATACAAGGTTATCTCTTCCCATCCATATCTACCAACAACCAACTTTTGATCGCAACCTCTTATCCTTTTTCCCTATAGGGCTTATAATTACGAGGTTGCACCCTATGGGGTATCTTTGGGCCAAGTGTATCATTTGCCAAGACTTGTCAAGAATGGCAGATGTGCTTCAAACCCATCCGGAACTCTTGACTCAACCGTGTACCTTGGCACCTTGATCGTTTTCTGCACTTCTTGGGAAAGACAGTATGCCTTAGTCGCCCAACCTAAATCATGTCATATCGCAAGATTAGGTTGAGAATCCAAGGTGTATAACCCGGATAGGTGCCCCACTTTTTGGTTATGTACCCCATAATTTCCATGTACTCAGGTTCCTTGGTGGTGTTCCGGTTTCCCTGAGCCATGCTTATAGGTACCCCCTTAAATGACGTACTTTAGGACTTTGCCTCTTGCGAAATGTTGCTTCGCGAACTAGGGTGTACGCCACAAAGGTTTGCCTGTGTAAAATTTCTCTTTCTTTCTTTTTTGAAAGCGATCACTTTCTTTCTTTTTGAAAGCTGATCGCAAGTAAATTTTTGCGTCTTTCTATTAATGAAAGTTGATCGCAATAAATCGTTTTTATTTAAAATTCGTATTTCATGCTGCGAAATATCTCATTTCATCTTCTTGTTTTTCAAAATACATCTCATTATACGTTGTAAACAAGTATATTAATTACCTTTTTGTTTCTTCATTATATTTCCTTCGCAAGTCATATCCATTTTCTATCATCGTAAATTTCTTGCATGCTTAACATCGTAACTTTATTCCTTCGTGCCTTAATCCTCTGCCATTAAATTTTTGCTTCTCTTTGCAGCCTTTGCTCTTTTTCTCCATCTTTCCTTTTCAGCAATTTTTCCTTCGCAGACCTCTACTTCTGTATCGTAACATTTCTTCCCTTCTGCCCAATCACCCTTGATAACTCCAATACCTTTTTGATGAGGAAATTTTATGCATTGATGAAAAGTTGAAGCTACGCCTAGAATCCCATGAAGCCAAGGTCTCCCTATTAAAGCATTATATGGTGATTCGATATCAACAACATATAACAGAATTTCAGTTCGCATTCCACTTAAGGGAATTCGCATGCTTACTTCTCCCTTAGGTTTATTAGCAGTTCCATTAAAGCCATAAATCCTGTAAGTAGAAGGTATTAGATCTGCATCTTTTCCCCCCATGTTTTTGTAAGCAGGATAAAAAATAATATTGACAGAACTTCCAGTATCAATTAAGATTCTATTAAGACCAAAAGATTCTTCGTCTGTATCATCTTCGCTTTCTCCCATATTCGGACAACTTTCTAATCTTACTACCAATGGATTATCATGTACTTCACAACCTTCAGGAATTTCTGTGGCTTCAAAAGAAATTTCACGCTTCTGCCAATCTTCAAGCCGTGAAATTTTTGCGATGTTCATTATTTCCCTTCATTCACCATCTCTCGCATATACCCTGCTTAATACATTATCATGAAAATCTTCTATGGTTTTATATGAGTGAACAATAGAATTGCAGAAGACATTCCTTGCTTTTGGTCCCACTTCTATGTATAAGATTTCCTTCCCCTTTTCTTGTATTGTGTTCACCATGCGAGTTATCACTGGAGCCTGCGGTAGTTTTTGCGACTGTGCCTGGTTGAGTAAGAAGTGGTCCAACTTACCTTGATCAATCATTCGCAAGATAATCCTTTTGATATTATTGCAATTATTTGTAGAATGTCCATGAAAGTGATGGTACACGCAAAATTCATGACTTCTTGGACCCATTGGTGGTTCTTTTCCCATGTTCCATGGTGTTGGTACATTCTCCATCAAGATGATTGCTTGCCATATCTTCTCTACGCTTGTATTCAAAGGTGGCATCTTTATTTCCTCTCTTATCATTCTTTGACTTCCTTGACCATTGTTATAGTTTTGTCTATGATTCCCTTATCCAAAATAATTATGCCTTTGTCCTCCATAATTTTCCTGTTGTTGATCCAATCTTGGTATCTGGTTATTTCCTCCTCTACTATAGAAATTCCTTTCTCTATCATATTCTTGTTGATCCTTGCTACTCATTGCTACTATCTTTGGTTGACCATTGTCAATTTTATTTTCTTCTGATATCTGCGAAGATGTCTGCGAAGTACCTGCTGCGACATTGACTATTTTAGGAAGTAAGTTTGCTCCTGTATCTTGAGTGTTAGTGTTTTTCACCGGATATGATTCCATATTGTTTTGCTTTTCTTCTAATGTAATGTACTCCTCTTGTAACTCTTGCAATTCTGTCATCATAATGGAATTCTTTCTTCTAAAGATTTGAACATATAGTTGCTCAGTTGTGAACATCACATTTACGAAAGACAAAATCAAGTATCTCTCATCCACACGCCCTGCCATGTCACTGCACATAGTTTTACATCTTCTTACCAAGTGCTTCAAACTCTCACCAATTCTTTGTTTTAAACCAAAAATATATTCAATACCAAGTCGCGAGGAATGATTTGTGATATATGCTCCTAAGAAAGTTACTTGTACATGATTAAATGATGTAATTGTGTTCTTCGGAAGTCCTTCGAACCATTTCAGAGCTTCTCCTGTTAAGCTTGATGCGAAGTACTTGCATAATACATCATCGTGATTCTCCCATTGTAACATACATCTTACATATGCTTTAATGTGTTGAATAGCACACGAAGTCCCGTCAAAGATGTTGGTTAATGTAGGCAGATTGCATTTTGGTGGAATCCATCCCAATTTTACTTCTCTAGAAAGAGGTATCCTCGCAGCTTCTTCTAATTTCCTTATATCTCCTCCTCCTCTAATGTTTATCATTCCTCTCATTTCCGCTAATTCTCGAAGGATCCGTTCATTTGCTTAAGAATTCTCTTCCATTGGTCTCTTCAACGCAGCCTCTCTTCTTCTACGTTCTTGCATTTCTTCTCTTGCGATCCTTCGTATTCTATCATATTCTTCATTAATGTTTCCATTTGCACAATTTTGCAAGTATCTACTTTCCAGGTTGTCACAATTGTTTTGATGCAGAGCATCTTGAAATTCTTTTTCTTCCATTTTTATTCTCCTCATCCTTCTCATGTGATTATCGGGAACTTCTTCTTCTTCATTTCTCCTTCTTCTGTGATTTATCTCTTCCTGATTTGCTTGAACTCTAATTCGAAGATTTGGTTCATTCCTTGCTATTTCTTCTCATTGATTTCCAATCCTCCTCTGAATTCTACCATACTCAAGATTTTGATTGTTGCGAGCCTGTTCACATCTTCTTACTCCATCCTCGTAATTATTTTGATGCATAGCTTGTTGTCTCTCAATTTCTTCCATGAGTTGCCGCTCTTCCTCTTGATTTTCTTCGCCATTCTGATTATTTTCCCTTGGAAATGGCTCTGTTCGTAAATTTTCCATGTTTTGTTCGTGATTTGGTACTAAAATGAAGCGATTCTCTCGATTTCTTTCAACCTGATTCTGTGCTTGTTCTTGCATAGCACTTTCACTATTGACTGTTGGCGAATTTTGTTCTTCTCTCTCTGGTCTAACACTTGATCTCAAAACACTTTGAGATTTCCTCCTTTGTAACATCTCATTTTCCCTTCTTAATTCTTGATTCTGTCTTGTTAGATTGGCACGTTCTTCAGCTTCTAGCCTTCGTTCTTCTTGAACTTCTTGTCTCAATGTTTCTACTATCTCCATTTCTCTTTCACGAATTTTTCCTCCCATCAATCTCCTATTTTCTCTAATTTGCGATTCTCTATATGTTTCTACTGGTGTATCAGTTCTCCAAGTGTGTATACTTACTCGATCATGATATATTGCTCTTCCTTGTGTTACTGATCTTTGTTGAACTTTATTTCTTCGATTGCTCCTTCTCCTACTAGATTCTCATGTTATGTTTGCTTCTCCACCTGCGAGTCTTACACTTCTTCTTACTGCAGTCAATGGTTCTGATGTATTTCTTCTTCTATCCATTTCAGGTTTTCAAAACTCCTTAAATTTTTTGCTATAACAATTTTCAGTCCCTGTTTCTAGCGCAAATTATGTAGTTGCAAGAAATCTTACAACTACACCCTCATTAAAGTTCATAAAACTCTAAGATGTTCTTGATGAAGAATGACAATTTTTATTAATGCTCTCAATTAGTTACAAGGAAATATATCAATGGATTGGAACAGTTACAACTTTCTCTGTTCTCTCTCCTAAGATTTTTCCTTACACTCCTTAAAAGAACCTCCCGAATTTAACATTTGAACTACTATTTATAGTGAAATTTGTACAACTGTATTTATCTTGCGAAGTTTAGCAACTTATATTCGTAAATCTATTTTATATTCGCAAACCTTTCATACTTCTCTGTGCTTCTTCTATTATCGCACTATCTTGTAACACTTTTCTCTTGTATTTGTTGATATGTTCGTGACCCAATAATCTTGCGATATTCAGTACCTACATGTATGGCCGATGTGCCCTCCTTGAAGGGGAAACTTGGGGAAAGATAAGGGAGGCACCCTCCATTAGGGAGCTGATAAGTGTCTTAAGACGGCAATGTCATGGGGCTTTATGATCGCAAGAACATTTAGGCCTGTCATATTGTCGCGTAACGTAAATGATGCAGAGGCAACAAGCCACGAGATCAATGTTAAGATGAGATCAATGGGTTTTTACATGAAAATGTAAAGACGTCCTGCGATTTCATCGCAAGACGACAATATCACAAGGCTTTGATCTTGCGAGAGAACTTAGACTTGTCATATTATCGCAATATAATCAAAGAAGAAAGTTAAGGAAAGATCAATGGGTCAATACATGCAAATGTTGTAGTACCAGAATATCGCTACAACGTTATTCCCGCGATATTAACAACATTTCTGCGAGAAGCCCAAACGTTTCTACAAGTATTAACGACACTCTGACGAGATTGTCGCAAGATTCTTCAACAACATTTGGCGAGTGTCATAAAAGAGTGATGTAACGATTAACGATTAAGGATATATGAAGAATAAGTCTTCTTCACGATGGTTCTAAAGTTGGCGATGAGATCGCAAAGAAGATCCGAATTAGGGGGAAATCTTAGATGTCTTCCACTATGTAAATCCCTATATAAAGGGCACGATAAATCCAGAAAAGTATGATGTATTTTTGAGAGCTGAGAGAATTTTGAGGAGAGAGAAACTCCAGAAAGAAAGTTGTATTTCTGAGTTTTGATATTTCTTATAAATCTTCCTGAAAGTGAATTTAATAAAAGTGTTGTTGTTCTTCCACAATTATGACTTAGTTTTCATAGATTCTTGACAAGGGTGTAGTGTAGGAAATCCTGCAACTACATTTTGGTGCCCGAAATAGGGATGAATTAATGAAAATAAAAGAAAAGGCGAAGAAGAAGATAAAATTTGTTCAAGATTAGGGAAATCATAAAGTAAATAGGTGAGAAAGTTGAAGGAAGAATGATCAGAATCAAAAAGGATTGTAGAAAATTGAAAAGTGATGTAATAACAAAAGAAATGATTGATAGATTTCATGAAAATATCAAGGGAAGGATACATAGACGGGATTTTGAAGGAAGGAAGATTATGACAGTGGAGAAGATATCATCATTGAAAGATTGGGAAAAACAAGAAATCGCGTTTACAGCAGCAGAAATACCAGAAGGAGATTCAAGTCATACATCTCCATTGGTGGTCACAGTAACCACTATACCAATGATAAAAGAGAAATCGATGAAATCTGAAGAAGAATGGGCTATGAATAGAACTTTAGTAGACACAGGAAGTTCTGTGGACATGATATTTTATCATACCTTCAAGAAGATGGGATATAAGGATGAAGAAATGTCTCATTCAACGTATTATGTTCATGGCTTTGGAAAGTCTATAACAAAACCTAAAGGCGAGATAATGATATGAATTCCGCTAGGAGAAATTGAAACACAAATATCATTATGTGTGGTATATGTAGAATCGCCATACAATATGATATTGGGAAGACCATGGATACACACAATCAAGGATGTGGCGTCAACATTACATCAATGTGTTAAATTTCCTATGCCTAGTGGAATTGGAGAGATTATAGGAGATGTGAATTTCGCGAGATTGTGCTGCCAAATTGAAGTAAGAAATTGTGAAGAACGTCCAAAGCTGCGAATAGCTCGGAGAAAATTGAACAGAGAATCAAAGAAAGAATAGGAATTTAAAATTTACATGATAAGGGAAAAAGAAGGAAAAGGGATACCAAGTGAAGTTTCGCTAAAAGGAGATGAGTTCGCGAGAGTTATGAAAACACCAACACCAATGGGAGAACCAGAAGCCAGCTGCACTGCTGCTGAACCAACAAAAGAAATAAATATTGGAAGTAAAGAAGAACCTAAAATGCTGAAAATTGGGACTAGAATGGAGGTAGATGAGGAAGAAAGAACTATAAATCTTTTGCGAGAATATGCAGATATCTTCGCGTGGAACATGGATGAGATGCCAGGGATAGACCCGTCAATAGCATGTCATAAATTAGAAATCAACAAAAACATAAGGCCATTTAAGCAAAGAATAAGGAAGATCGCAACAACATATCATTCTCAAATAGAAGGAGAATTACAGAAGATGCTCGACGCAGGAATTATAAGACAAACAAAATATCCAGAATGGATTGCAAACATGGTGGTGGTCCCAAAGAAGAACAAAGGGATAAGAATTTGCATAGATTTTACGGATTTAAACAAGGCATGTCCAAAAGATAGTTTTCCGTTTCCAGATATTCCATAAATGGTTGAATCAGCAGCATGAAACGCAAGAATATCATCATTGGATGGGTATAAAGGATATAATCAAATCCCTCTCGCAGAAGAAGATCAAGAGCATACAACATTTTTTGCTCCAAGAGGGTTATATTGTTATACAAAGATGCCATTTGGCTTGAGAAATGCTGGTGCAACATATCAAAGAATGGTGGAAAAGGTGTTTGCAAAGTGGATCCAAAAAACATTAGAAGTGTATGTAGATGATATGCTAATCAAAAGCAAAGAAGCTGAGAATCATGTGCAAGATTTGAAAGAGATTTTCGATCAAATGCGGCAATTCAATATTAAGGTGAATCCTGATAAATGTAACTTTGGAGTAACTTCAGGGAAGTTTTTGGGGTATATTGTGTCAAAAGAGGGAATACAAGTTGATCCAGAAAAGGTACAAGAAATTCGCGATATGCCAACTCCTGCGATGGTAAAAGATGTGCAAAAACTAAATGGACTCTTAGCCTCGCTAGGAAGATTCATTTCGCGATCTTCAGACAAGTGTAAACATTTTTTCGACATACTCAAGAAGGGAAAAAAATTCAAGTAGACAGGTGAATGCGAAAAAGCTTTTCAAGGAATAAAAGAACATTTGGCGAGTATATCTATATTACAAAAAGCTGAACCGGGAGAAGAATTATTGATTTATCTCGCAACAACTCCATATGCGTTAAGTGCTGTGTTATTGCGAGTAGACGCGGGGGTAGAAAAACCAATTTATTATATCAGCAAAACATTTAATTCAGCAGAGAGAAATTATTCAAAGATTGAGAAACTAATTCTAGCATTGGTACACGCAACCTTTAAGCTTCGAATTTACTTCCAAGCGCATAAGATCAAAGTGTTAACGAGAGTGCCAATTGAATCGGTGATGAAAAATTCAAAAAGATCAGGCAGAGTTGAGAGATGGAATACGCAAGTAGGGCATTTTAATATTCAATATGAAATTCTATCTTCGCCAAAATCACAAGTTATCGCAGATTTCTCAGCTGAATTTCCTTTAGAAGATGACGAAGCTGTAGAAGAGATGATGGATATAGAAGAAGAACATGGAGACCCAAAATATCTATCAACAGAACCTGACAGATGGGAAATATTAGTGGATGGATCGTCAAATGGATAAGGAAATGGGATTGGAGTTGTTTTCATTTCACCAGAAGGAGAAAAAACAGCTTTTTCATTTAGATTGGAATTTGCATCCACTAATAATGAGACAGAATATGAAGCTGTAATCCATGCATTGAAGTTTGCGATAGAGATGAAGTTAGAAAATGCTAGAATCACCAGCGATTCACAATTGGTTATTCTCCAGATAAATGGAGAGTATACCACAAATGAACCATCTTTGAAGAAGTACAAAAAACTTGTTGAAGAATTGTCTGCGAGAATTCCAAAAATAAAATGGAGACACATATCAAGGAAAGATAATAGGCTCGCAGATGCTTTTGCTTTCATATCAAGTATGATGACAAACCCACTTGCGAGATGCATAAAAATTCAAACACTTTTGCAACCGGCGATAAACAAAGAAGAAGAAGAGGTAGATGTAATGATGGTAGAATCTGGCGAGGAAGAAATAGGGAATAATGCTACAGATTGGCGAGAAGATCTTCATTCTTATTTGGCGAGAGGAGAAATCCCCAGAAATCGATTAGAAGCACATAAATTAAAAAGTAGAGCAACCAATTATGAACTAAGAGATGGGGTAATATATCGCAGATCATTTAATGGACCATCGCTAAGATGTTTGACGAGGGAAGAAGGACAAAAGGTATTAAAAATGTTGCATAGTGGTGATGCTGGTAATCACAGCGGGGGTAGATCTTTGGCATATAAAACAAAGATGCAGGGTTATTATTGGCCGTATATGCATGAGGATGCAAAACAACTTTCAAGGCGTTGTGAAGATTTCAGCGATTTGGGAAGAAGATACATGCACCAGGAGCACCATTATCATCTTCGTCAAGCGTATGGCCTTTTGGAAAATGGGGATTGGATATTATGGGACCATTTGTGCCTGGTTCTGGACAAAGAAGATATTTGATCGTTGCTACAGATTATTTCACAAAATGGGGAGAAGTTAAGGCAGTATAGCACATCCGCGATAAAGACATTTTTACATTCATATTTGAAAATATAATTTGCAGCTTTGGGATCCCAGCACAGTTGATGTCTGATAATGGAAAGCAATTTGAAGGGCAGAATATCGAATTGCTTCTTAATGCGTTTAAAATAAAATGTGGAAAGTCAACTCCTTTATATCCACAAGCGAATGGTCAAGCTGAGGCAACTAATAAGACAATTGCAGAAATCTTGAAAAAGAAGTTAGAAGGTTATCACAAATCATGGTGTGCGCAAGTTCATAATGCAATATGGGCATATAACACAACTAGACGAGAGGCAACTGGGATGTCACCTTTCTGTTTAACATATGGAGTTGAAGTTGTCCTACCAACAGAGGTTGCTATCCCAACAACAAAAATAGAGGCATGGGAGAAAAATCTAAGTGCTGGCATGATTTTACATGAGTTAGACGAACTAGAAGAAAATAGAGAAAAAACTCTACAACATATGGAAAACTACCAGCGAAGATTAACTCACGAGTACAACAAACGAGTCAAGAAACGTCAATTCCATCCAGGCGATCTAGTTTTGCGAGAAACACCAAAATATTAGCAAGAAAGTGATGGAAAATTAGCGAGAAAATGGGATGGACCATACATCATTAAAGAGATAATTAGAAATGGAGCATACAAATTAATGGATCCAGAGGGAAGAGATATTGGGCAAAGACTTGATAGACCATGGAACAGATTGTTTCTGAAAAGATATTATCAGTAGCAATTTTTGCGAGGTAAGAAATACAAATGTAAGATGAAACAATTAAAAAATTCTTCTTTCAATATCAAAATTTATGCGAGCATCATCGAAAGAATAGCGAATAAAATTTCGCAGAGATTAAAAGAATGGGACGAACCTTTATGGCGTGCACCCTAGTTCGCGAATAAAATTTCGTAAGAGGAAAATGTAAGACCTAATAGAGCGTCATATGAGGGGGTATCTCTTGACATGACTCAGCGATAAGGTTATACCGCTGCTGGAACCTGAGTCATGCAGACGATGGGGTTAAAGAAAACATATCCGGGAGAGGGATCTTGGATTTCCAACTATATATGGTTATACCCTGGTTGGATGACTGAGAGTCTCTTCCAAGAAGTGCAAAGTATGACCAAGGCGCCGAGGTACACGGTTGATCCAAGGGTGCCCAGAGCGTACGAAACTCTCTTTCCATCCTTGGTAAGTCTTGGCTACAATGCAGTTGGCCTGAAGAAAACCCCACCTAGGGTGCAGTCTTGTAACTATAATCCATATAGGCATAAAGGACAAGAGGCTGCGAACACAACTGGTTGTTGACAGATCCGGATGGGAGGAGCTAGTATTATATGGCCGATGTTCCCTCCTTGAAGGGGCAAACAGGGGGAAGATAAGGGCGGCACCCTCCATTAGGGAGCTGATAAGTGTCATAATACGGCAATGTCATGGGGCTTCATGATCGCAAGAAAATTTAGGCCTGTCATATTGTCGCGTAACATAAATATCGCAGAGGAAACAAGCCACGAGAGCAATGTTAAGATGATATCAATGGGTTTTTACATGAAATTGTAAAGACGTCCTGCGATTTCATCGCAATACGGCAATGTCATAAGGGTAAATTCTTGCGAGAGAATGTATACTTATCATATTGTCGCAAAGATTTTGAAAGAAACATGGATAAGACAAGATCAAAGGGTCTTTACATGCAAATGTTAAGAAATCCTGCGATTTTGTCGCAGACAGAAAAAGTTTGGAAAAATAAGACCTTTAACTAGGAAGGCAAAATAATACCAAAAGAATAATCTTACCAATTAACTATTTTGCTTTAAGATGGCAGGAAACATTCCTTTATCGCAGAATTATATACAAGGAGGCAAATTTTTAACATCGCGGATTCCCTCAGAAATTTTCAGAAAAGTGCAACAGTATTCCACATATCGCAGATGTATTCATATTTTCGCAAGAATGCAGCAACACAATTACTTAAAGAAGATAATGAGTATTCACCATTTCAAGCAAGATAATGAAGGGCAAGAAGGGGAATAGAGAAGTAATATTACATTATCTTACTTGAAAATATTCAAAGTAAGTTAAATCGAAAGTTAAAATTCTAAAAGTTTCGAAGATTACATCACTCGCAAGATAGAAGAAGTAAAAGAAAGCAAAGATAAAATTCAAGCCTCGCCAGACTTATTGTTTTTGTCAGATTCATCAGCATCATCAGCATCTTTCTCACCACGAGCTTCTTATTCCTTGGATTCTTCATCAGCGGGTACTTCTTTAGGAGGACTTTTTTCTTCTTCTTCACCACCTTGTTGATTTTATTGAGTATTTTCTTCATCATTAGTAAACTCTAACTCTTCATCCATGGGAAGAGGAATTTCATCATCATCAACCTCTATAGGAGGGATAGAAACAGGAGAAAGAGAATGGGGAAGCAGAATATCATTTACGAGAACTTCAGCCCTAAGATGGACTTGGCGAAGAAGAGCTTTTTCACGATTCCTAATTTCTATATTCTTAAAGTATTCAAGATAATCAAGTCTTCTTTCTGCTTTGTCCTGAGCAATAAAGCAATTAGAAGCAAGAGATTTATTTTCTTTTCGAACTTTATCCAATGTAGCGGTCAGATCAGTGATGGTAGAATGAAGATTTCTTTCGGATTCTGCAAGCAGCAAAATAAAAAATCAGTTAGACAAGAATCTCACAAGGAACATAATATAAAATTTCATGAAAAGATCAACAAGAGAGGCAGTCAACTGACTACCTTCTTTTTGCGAGGTTAAGTTTTGGATTAAAGCTAATAAACAGTTCTCCCACTGATTCATGGCATCATCGAATTTATCACCAACCATACCCTTCAGACGAGATTTCACGTTTTCTTCTTTGTTGCGAAGATATGAATTTTCCTTTGCTAATGAAGAGTAAGATTCCTTTTACTGAGAGTATTGGTCTTGAAGTTCGCTGGCTCTTAAACTAAGAGTTAATCTACCCTTGATAAGCTTATCCTTTTCTGCGGCAGATGATTCAGTTAACTCCTTGAGCTCCTTCTTAAGAGAATGAAGAGATTGCTCTTGACTATTACATGTATTTTGAAGATTACTTATTTGCTGCGAGGAAATCATCATCAAGCTTGAAAATCTATGTTTTTCTTGGGACAGGGTTTTATTCTCATCTGATAAAGATTTCATCGCTAAATTAGCCTTAAAAAACAAATATGAGAGACGATCAAGCTCGCCACTCAAAAAGTTTTTCCTTTGCAATAATTGATTGTTCTCATTAGTAAGATTATTTATGCGATCAATTGAATAAGTGTATAGATTGTCTAGTCTAGTAAGTTGATCTATCCAAGAATCTCTTTCAACGCGAACTTCTACAGCAATAGATTCAGATTTGAGTCTTTCTATGAAATGAGCCCAATTTGAAACTAATATATGAATCAAAAATTTAAGAAGAAAGTCTAAGTACAGAAAGTATGTATATGAAATAGAAAATCAAAAAGAGCAGAGGCAAGAAAAAATCACCTTTCAGCTCGTCATTTCTTCTGCGAAGATTCTCGCAATCTAGAGAAGAGTTGCGGAGCATGTGATTCAAGGTATCACATTCAGCAGTTTTAGCTTGAAGACTTTTCCTTAGAACTTCAATCTCATTTTATAAAGCCGCTCGTGAATCATTACGATCAGAGCCAAAATACTTAAACAGAGTCTCGCAAGCTTCCTGTTGGAGAGGGTCAGTGGAAGACTTTCTAGCATTGTCTAAAACATTAGACAAGACTTTAAAAGCAACATTAACACCTGCGAAAGTTTCGCTCGATGAAGGAAAGGATTTAGAAGGTGATATAGTGGTGAGAATAAGTTGGCGATCATTTGTGGTGGAGTTATCAGGAGGAGTATGTGGAAAAACCACAGTCGAAGGCCTTAAAGGACTATAAGGGACCTCAGTCGCAGCAACTTAAGAAGCTTGATTTGTCAAAATATCAGAAGGGGTAGAGGTATGAACAACGATATTCTCGCGGATAGGAGAAGAAATATTTGGTTGTGATGGTGTGTGAGTAACCTTCACAGATGTTAACGGGGGCATAATGAGATTTTCCCCGAGTGTCTTAAAATGGCGAGATCTTTTGGGAGGTTTCTCAGGATTCACATCATTCTGCGAATAATAACCTAGATAAGAAACAGAGGCAACAATATTGTTATTAAAAAATAAAGGGTGTTTCTTACTACCTTTTCATTCGCAGAACTTTTCTTCTTCTTCTCAGTCGGTCTTTTGCGAGGATTAGGGTTGTGAGTAGTAGATTGTGTGTTAGAAATCTTTCCGCTAAAAAGAAGACATAACGAAGAAATAAGAAATATTGGAGAATGAAAGTAAAAACTGGCTTAAAATAAACAACATAAATCAAAGAAACAAACCTTGAGGACTCCATTAGAACAGTAGCAGAAGAATATGAAGAAGAGGCAAAGTTGCAGACGAAAGATGAAGAAGATGAAGAAGTAGAAAAGTAAAACTAATTTTGAAGATTAGTTCCACCTTTTATAGGCAAGGGGGAGTGGACCTACGGAGTAGGAATGTGTCACTAAATGAAGGGATTTACAACACGTGTAAGAAAAGATGGAATAACGGGATCTTGTCGAGAAGAAAGTATAAAAGGGGAAGAAATTGCGAAGAATAATAAAGAATATTAGTTCTCATGATCTTCTCTTCTTCGCAGAAAAGACATGAGAAGAGGCAATATGTAGTACCAGAATATCGCTACAACGCTATTCCCGCGATATTAACAACATTTATGCGAGAAGCCCAAACTTTTCTACAAGTATTAACGACACTCTGACGAGATTGTCGCAAGATTCTTCAACAACATTTGGCGAGTGTCATAAAAGAGTGATGTAACGATTAACGATTAAGGATATATGAAGAATAAGTCTGCTTCACGATGGTTCTAAAGTTGGCGATGGTTAAGACTGAAGTTATGGCGATGAGATCGCAAAGAAGATCCGAATTAGGGGGAAATCTTAGCTGTCTTCCACTATGTAAATCCCTATATAAAGGGCACGATAAATCCAGAAAAGGATGATGTATTTTTGAGAGCTGAGAGAATTTTGAGGAGAGAGAAACTCCAGAAAGAAAGTTGTATTTCTGAGTTTTGATATTTCTTGTAAATCTTCCTGAAAGTGAATTTAATAAAAAAAGTGTTGTTGTTCTTCCACAATTATGACTTAGTTTTCATAGATTCTTGACAAGGGTGTAGTGTAGGAAATCCTGCAACTACAAATGTAAAGACGTCCTGCGATTTTGTCGCAGAAAGAAGAAGCGTGGAAAAATAAGACCTTTAATTAGGAAGGCACAATACGACCACAAGATTACTGCGATAATACTCGCAGATGTTATAAGAATTGCGATTTCACGCAACTATTATTTGACGGTAAGATCGCCAATATTAAGGTAAATTTTTATTTTTATTTAATCTTTAATCAATTTTTATATTGCAGATGAATAATAGAGGCAAGTATGGGAATGCATGAGAACGATGAAATTATTATTCATCTATCATATAAAAATTGCATAGATACAAGCACGCAGATAATTAAAAGAATAATAGTTATATTGATTGATTAACTTGCAGAAAAAGAGCTGTTTTATGATTCTTACAGGTAGAAACAAAAGAGGCAAAAGAAATTTACAAATTAACGGCAATATTACAGAAAAAGGAGAAAGAAAAAGAAGAACTAGTTAGATCCATCACGATCCCCCTTATCATACTTCTCTCCATCGCCAGATTCTTCCCCTTTATCATTATCATCATTATTTTCTTGTCCACCAGACTTTTCACCCTCGTCATCACTATCATTTTCATCCTCATCAGAATTTTCAGCCTCACTATTAGAGATATCAAGACTTGAAATTACTGCGGGTACTTCTTTCGCAAGATCAGGGTATACAGAAGGAGAAATTCCATGGTCATTGTAGACAAATTTAACAGAATCATTGCGAACGACAATGAGAGATCTATTGAAGTTCGCGGTGGTGATGCCAAACTGCTCCTTCAGTTGTGAATATTTGTAATTGCGAGAAGCAAGAGTATTCGCGAGCTAATCCTTCTCTTGTTCAAGCTCCTTTATTATTTCAAGATAACCTTTTTCAGCTTCTACAAGAATATAACAATAAGTTAGAAATTTTATAAAAGAGAATAATGAAAACAAGAAATTAGCGAGAAGAAGAGTAGCCAATAACCTTCTCTGTTAGAAATCATATCTCTAATTAGAGCCGCCTGTTCGACTTGAAGGCTAAAATTTACACCTAAATCATTTCTGGCATTGTCAAGAACCTTCGCAGCCCAGGCAAACTCATCATCGTTATTAATAAGGAGACAAGATAAAATTTGAATCTCCCTCGCAAGAAGATCTTCATTCTCGTGGATAAGTTTATCTCTAACCTTTTGAACTTCAAGGAGAGTTTTATGAAAATCTGCTAAGGTTTTAGCTCCATTTTTTATGGCGAGATCCTTCTCGTCAATAAGATCGCTATTCTTCTGCCTTAATTTATCTATTTCTTTCTTTGAATCAAAATAAAGGCGTGAATCTATGTTCAAGTTTTAAGAGATTAAACTTGGATCTAAGCTCATCTATGGATAGGGAGTTAATCTTATCATCTGAGAAGTTACTCAAGGAATTATTAAGACTAGCGAGAAGAGTATGATCATCTACAGGTTCAGGGAAAGTTTGAAAGATTATAGCCTTGTCAGTAAGACCATAAACATCTGCAAGTTAAAAGTGATTGCTTGAATAATCCGCGATAGAATAAAACGAATTAAGAAAGATGGGAAATTAGTCATACCATAGATTTGTTGGTTAGCTTTATCGAGATTAGCGATCTTTTGCTTATCAACAGAAGCTTCCATCTCCATATGCTTATTCTTCTTGCGAAGTTCAATAACTTCAGACTCTAGTTTTTCCTTATCTTGGCGAACTTTATCAGCTTTCTCTTCAGCATAGAAGCATCTTTTGTCTAAATTAGAACCAACAACAAAAGAAGCTCTACCAACCTACGAAAAAGAGAAATAAATCAAACTCTAGTGATAGAGAAAGTATAAACAAACTGAAGAAGAGAAAACATACCAAGGCACCAAGAGAATTCAAGAGACTGGGAGTCAGTGATCTTGAGATTCCTTGGAGAGAATCATTATCTACTAAGATAGGGTCATCACAAACTTTATCGAGAGCTTGGGATGTCTTTTCAATAACTTCATCCTCACCATTAGAAGTCATGCTGTGGGAGATATCACTAAAAATACTAGATAGATGAGTCATTGAAAAATCATAAGAAGAGGAATTTCTTATTGAAGGAAAACCGCCAACATTAAACTCCTCGTCAATATCCTTATCAAGAACAACACTGGGATTCTTTGGAATTGTTTGAGGAGTTGAAGAAGAAGAAGGTTGAGTTTTTAATTTCTTTAGCGGAGGATCGCTAGATTCATCATTACGAGGGGCAGAAGATCTTCCCCTAGAAGCAGTAGAATTCTCCTTTATAGATTTCCCAGATGGTTCCTTTGGAGATTTCTCCTTGATTTTTGGAGGAGGCAGTGGTTCTAATTCTTCGATTTCCTGCGAGCACAGATGAAGATAAGAAATAGGGGCAACAATATATTGTTAAAATTTATGAAGAAATATTTCTTACTTCATCTGTAAAAGATCTTAGAGCCAAGAGAATGTTGGGTTTCCTAAGAGTTTGATAGCTGAGTTTCATTCTATCAATCTGAGAAAATCAAAAAGGTTAGAGAAAATATAAAGAAGGAAATAAATAATAATAACATGAAAAGTTGAGAGAATATACTTCTTTAGATCTTTCAGGCCAGCTGAAGACCCAGGGTTGATATTCTGCGAGATTCGTGGGAAGTTCGCGAGAACCATATATATAAGGACCTTCAAGACTTAATGGGAATATGAACCACTTATCGTCGCTATAATGACGAGGACCTTGGTTAGTAGATGTATGAAAGTCAATATCCATCATAAGAGCATTGTCACCAGTGACTTTCTCTTTCTTCAAACGAACACCCCAACATGTACTATCCCTCTTCATAGGGACAATTCTATAGTTTACAAAAAAGTTATCCACAGTATAATCGCAAGAAACAATGGGGACATCTTTGAACAAAGGATTCTTTGGAGCCTGGGGGTAGCGAGTTCCTTTACCAGTGACACGAGAAGCATATTCAAGTAGTAATCTGATGCAATCCCCACCCAATTGGTATATTGCTCGTGAAAATCTCTCGTCAGAAATTTTTTGATAAAACAGCGGAAGCTCAGGATCATAAAGAGGGATGGGAAGACCAGCTTCAAGTTGTCCTAGCGATACTATGATTTTCTCGCAAGAACATTGGTCGTCAGTAAATAGTTTAAGAGAAAGTTCTGATTTGGAATCTTGATCTGGAATCAAGGATAAGTTAAAACCTTTAAGCCTGAGTTTCTCACGCATTCTATTGAAGGCCTTCAAATTGTTAGCACCATCATTAACCATTTTTGAGTATGGGAATGAAGGAAAAAGTTGAAAAGAAGAAATAAATCACAGCAGTTATAGAAGCGCAATTTGAGGAAGAACAGTAAAAATTGTAGAGAGAATATGGAGAGAAGGAAGAATAAAGTAAAAGAGAAAAGAAGAGGAATGAGAAGAGTATTTATAGAAGAAGAGATTTCTCGAAAAAAGATGAAGGCAATTAATGCAAAGAAAAGACGTGGGTGGTCAGATCACAGCGGTTATAGAAGACGTGTCAAAAATTTATTGGAAGAAAGAAACTCTTGAAAACAGCTGGAGAAGGAAATAGAAACGTGTCAGAATGGGAAAGCAGAAAAGATAAGCGATTATGGCATTCTTAATTCTCATGATCTTATCTTCTTCGCAGAAAAGACATGAGAAGAGGCAAGATGTAGTACCAGAATATTGCTACAACATTATTCCTGCGATATTAACAACATTTCTGCGAGCGTCACTGACGATTCTTCAACAACATTTCACGAGCGTTGTAGAACAATTAAAAGAAACTGACGATGGAAGAAGTAAAAGAAGAATGTGTTGATCCTGCGATAGCCATCATTCTTACGATAGGAAATATTGTAACGATCGCGATAAGATCGCAGAATAGATCCGAAATAGGAGGAAAACTTAGCTGTCATCCATTATGTAAATCCCTATATAAAGGGCACGATATATCTAGAAAAGGATGATGCATTTTTGAGAGCTGAGAGAATTTTGATGAGAGAGAAACTCCAGAAAGAAAGTTGTACTTCTGAGTTTTTAATATTTCTTGTAAATCTTCCTGAAAGTGAATTAATAAAAGTGTTGTTGTTCATTCACAATTATGACTTAGTTTTCATATATTCTTGACAAGGGTGTAGTGTAGGAAATCCTGCAACTACAAAAATGATTGAAAGAATGACATAGAGGATGACGACAACTGAAGCATGAGAAAAGTGTGATGAAGCTGCGAGGATCACAAACACCTGCGAGAATATCGCGAATCAGATCCGAAAATAAAGGACAACTTAGTTGTCATCCACTATGTAACTACCCTATATAAAGAGAATCAATAGATTCAGAGTGGAAAAAAATAATTTTGGAGTCAGGAGAGAGTTTTGAGGAGAGAGAAAATTCTTGTGAGCGGTTGTATTCTTGATTTCTTCAATTTCTTATAACATTTTTGAGAATTAATCAATAAAGTGTTATTCTTAATCTTCAAATATGTATGGATAATTGTGGATTCTGGTAAGGGGTGTAGTGTGGGTTTTCCTGCAACTTCACATGGTATTAGAATAAAATGCCGGATAGATGAGCCATAGAAGACTCAGGATGAGAGGATTCCTTAGCGGAAAAGATATCAGCATCACCATCATCATCGTAATTATCAGTATTATCACTTAAACTTTCAATAGATTGAGGAGTTGAAGGAGATGGAGATTGAGATTTTCTTTTATTTAAAGGAGGAGCACCAGATTTCTCCTTGCGAGAAGCATCAGATTTCCCCTTGCGAGCAGCACCTTTGTCTTTTCCCTTGGTCCTTACAACTTTAACAGGATCTATTTCTTCGATAACCTTCAAACACAGATAAAGATAAGAAATAGAGGCAAAAATATATTGTTAAGAATCACAAAGGAATATTTCTTACTTCATCTGTGAGTAACTTAAGAGCTGATAAAGTACTGGTTTTCCTAAGCTTCTGATAGCTAGTTTTTAGCCTGTTAATCTGGAAAAAATTGGAGTAGTCAGCGAGAGTATAAAAGCATGAGGAAGATGATAATGATAATTTATACAAAAAATTGAGAGAACATACCTCTTTATTCCTTTCAGGCCAGCTGAACGCTCATGGCTGGTACTTTGCGAGATTCGCAGGTAAAACATGAGGACCGCAGATGTAGGGACCCTCTAGAAATAATGGGAAAATACACCATTTATCATCACTAGAATGGTGCGGACCTTGATTATTACCCGGATGCCAGTCAATATCCAACATGAGAATTTTATCTTTAGCAATGTCATCCTTATTTTTGTAAATCTAGATCCAAATACAGTAAGCTTATTGATGAAAAGGATCGTATTACTAAACAAGGTGTTCAATCTTTACCGGTATTCCACAAGACTCTTCTCGAAACTCATATTGAAAGAGATCGACTTATCTGCGAGAATTCAAAACTTGTTGAGAGGGAAACCCAAGTTCGCTCCCGTCTTTTTATAGATAATGATGATGAATTTGCATGGGCTGCGAAAGTATTAGACGATGCTAGAAGTAATCTAGGTGTAAATGTTAGTCTCCATGCTGACCAAACAGCCTTGATCAAAGATTTTCTTTCTGAGAGAGAAGGTTGTCAACTATTCTTTCCTACTAACTCTTTGTTTTTCATAATTTTTCATCAAGTTATTAATTCATTGTTATACGTTCGCAACTTCTGAAAAGAGACTCCGTCAAAGAATTAAAGAATTAGAAAATGATAAAGGAGTTCTCGCAAATTCCCTTTCTTCTCGCAATGACAAGTGCTCAAGATTAAAGAATCAACTGAAGATAACTATCACCAACTTCAAGAATGATGCTCTTACTTATCGCAATAATACTATCAGGTCAATCTGCAATAATCACAATATTCCTCTTTCTAATTACCCATGTATTGAGGAAAAAGTTCCGGAGAATGTTCCTTCTTTAGTGATTTCTGATAGTGAAGATGATGAATATGTAGAAGAATCTGAAGATGAAGGATCAGAAAAATATGGTGAAGAAAAAAATGAATCAACCAAGAAGTAGTTTTGCTTTGCGGAATATAAAACTTGTAAAACTTGTATATTCGTTCTTTAACCTTCTTATCTTTTTGCTGTGAATTTCTCTTCCTTCCCGCATGTACTAGTAGAACAATTCTTTCTTGCGATATAATTAATCAATATATAATTAACTTTTTCAATCTATGTATAAATCTGCGTAGATCTATCATGCGGAGCCAAAAAATACTTTCTCATGATTAAAATTAATCATATGTTCCCGTATTTGCCTCTGTTTTTTGTATCCAAATGAGAGATTAAGAAATTTGTAAAATGAATATTGCACAATCTCGCAATTCTTTACTTATATTCTTATGTGGTCTTATTTTTCCTTCCTAAGTAAAGGTCTTAATTAGCCACTCTTTCTTTTGCGACAAAATCGCAGGACGTTTTTGCATTTTCATGCAAAAACCCATTGATCTTGCCTTATCTTTTTGTATTCATTTGCTGCGACAATATGATAGGTCTAAATTTTCTTGCGAAAACAAAGTCCCATGACATTGTCGTCTTTCGATGAAATCGCAGGACGTCTTTACATTTTCAATGACCCATTGATCTCATCTTATCTTTTTCTCTTGGCTTTTTTCCTCTTTTGATATTTGTTGCACAAATACGACAAGCCTAAATTTTCTTGGGAAAATAAAGCCTTATGATATTTGCATTTTAAGACAATTATCAACTCCCTAATGGAGGGTTCCGCCCTTATCTTCCCCCTGGTTGCACCTTCAAGGAGGCATACATTGTCCATACAAGACTAGCTCCTCCCATCTGGATTTACCAACAACCAGTTGTTTTTCGCAGCCTCTTGTCCTTTTTGCCTTTATGGCTTATAGTTACGAGACTACACCCTAATTGGGGTTTTCTTCAGGCCGAGTGCATCATAGTCAAGACTTTCCAAGAATGGCATGGGTAGGTTCATCCGCCCCATGCACTCTTGGATCAACCGTGTACAGCGACGCCTTTATCATATTCTGCACTCCTTAGAAGAGACCCTCGGTCGTCCAACCAGGGTATAACCTTATATATAGTTGGAAATCTAAGGTATCTCTCCCGGATAGGCTTTCTTGAGCCCCACATCTCCATGACTCAAGTTATAGTAGCGGTATAACCTTATCTTTGAGCCATGCAATCAGATACCCACTTAAATGACATACTTTAGGTCTTACATTTGCCTCTTGAAAAATTTTATTCGCGAACTAGGTTGTACGCCATAAAGGTTCGTCCCATTCTGCGAATATTTCTTCGCGTTTCTTGTGATATTTTCACATATTCTTTTTTCAATGCTGATGTAATTTCACAATCTCATATTTTTCATTAAGCAACAATCTATGAGTCACATCGTTCATACATATCTTTCAATATCATTTCAGTATCATATTTTGAAATCTTTTACCCTTGGGATTTTGTTGCACTTTGCTATGCTTCCCTTGTGAGTCCTTCACTAGATATTGTGTTCATTCTTTATCAGATTTTCTTTTTCTCGCAGCTCTATGGCATCCACCATTAATCTGTCACATCTTTGTCTTTGCTTGATGTTGTGCTTCCAATTGCTATGCTTCGCAGCTTTCTCTTTGCAAGATTTTATATCAATCTCATAACACTTTATTCTTTCAATCCAATCTCCTTTTATGACTCCAACACCATTTGGATTTGGAAACTTAATACACTGATGGTAAGCGGATGCCACACCCAGAATCCCATGCAACCATGGTCTTCCAATTAAGGCGTTGTAGGGTGACTCCACATCCACTACACATAAAAAGACTTTAGATGTTATTCCTTTTAATGAGATTCTCATTGTGATCTCTCCCTTTGGTTTATTGGCGGTACCATTGAAACCATAGATCTTATAGGTTGATGGTATCAGATCCTCGTCTCTTCCACCCATGGTTTTGTAAGTATGATAAAATAAAATATCAACTGAGCTTCCAGTATCTATTAGAACTCTGTTAATGGCCCAAGAATCTTCAGTTTCACCGTCATCATTTTCTTCATCTTCCTCTTCTATTTATTTTGGATTTATTTCTAATCTTACCACCAATGGGTTGTCATGCATCTCTCCAGGCTCTATTACTTCTTGTATAGTGAAAGAAATAGTTTGTTTTTTCCACTCCTCTAATAGAGAGACTCTCGCAATATTCATTATCTCTCTTACATCCGTGTCTATCGCGAAGACTCTGCTTAGGACGTTGTCGTGAAAATCCTCAATAGTCTTGTATGAATGTATGATGGAATTACAGAAAAAATTCTTCGCCTTGGCTCCAACCTCTATCACAAATGTTTTTTTCTCCTTTTGTTGTATTTACTCTGCGAATTTCTGGCGGAGGTGGTAATGGCTGAGATTGCGGGTGCCCTATTAGAAAATGGTTTAATCTTCCATAATCTATCATCCTTAAAATGATCTTCTTTATATTCCTGCATTGATTTGTTGAATGACCATGAAAATGATGGTAAGAGCAAAATTCTTGACTTCGGTTAATTGGGTGTGGTTCTTTTCCCATGTTCCAGGGTGCTTGTATATTTTCCATTAAGATTATGGCTTACCAAATTTTTTATACACTTGCATTCAAAGGTGGCATTTTGATTTCTTCCCATATCATCTTCTGATTTCCCTTCCCTCTTTGATAACTTTGTCTCTGTCCACCATAAGTCTCCTGTGGTTGATCAAGTCTCTGAATTTTATTATTTCCCCCGCGATAAAAGTTTCTCTCTCTTTCAAACTCTTCTTAATCTCGACTTCCCTTAGCTACTAATTTTTGTGACCATCATCCACATTCTTTTCTTGTTTTACCTGCGAAGTGCTCTCTACTGTATTTATCATATTGGGAAGTAAACTTGCACTCGCTGCAACTGAACTAGTGTTCGCAATAGGATATGACTCCATTTCATTATGTTTTTCCTCCAATGCAATATATTCTTCCTGCAATTCTCGCAGCTCTGTCATAGTGATCGTATTTTTGATTCTAAAAATTTGTACATATAACAGGTTGGTTGCGAACATAGCATTGATGAAGGATAAAATGAGGTATCTCTCATCTACTCTTCTAGATATCTCACTGCACATTATCTTCCATATTATGGTTAGGTGTTTCAAACTTTCACCAATCCTCTGTTTTAACCCAAATACATATTCAATACCGGGCCGCGAAGAATTGTTGCTTATATATGCTCCCAAAAATATAGCTTGCAGATGGTCGAAAGAAGTTATAGTGTTTTTAGGTAAACCTTCGAACCATTTTAACGCCTCGCCAGTTAAGCTAGATGCAAAGTATTTTCATAATACAACATCATGGTTTTCCCACTGTAGCATACACCTAACATAAGCCTTGACATGTTGAATAGCACAGGTAGTCCCATCGAAGATACTGGTTAATGCTGGTAAATTTCATTTTGGGGGTATTCCTTCTAATTGTACTTCTTGAGTGAATGAAGTTCTCGCAACTTCTTCAATGGCTTTATCAAGTTTCCTTCTGCCTTCTTCTCTTCTGTTATTTAACATTCCCCTCATTTCTGCTAGCTCTATTAAGATTTGTTCTTTCCCAGCTGAGTTTTGCTCCATTGGTCTTTTCAGCGCAACTTCCCTTCTCCTGCGTTCTTGCCTATCTTGTGTTGCGAGATTTTGATTTCCATCTCCATTATTTTCTTCTTGTCTTTCTCTACTATCTTCTCTTACATTTCTTTCACTAATGCGCACACCATTATATCTCTCATTTTCTATTCTGCGAGTTTCTTCTGCTCTTCTTTGCACCCTATCGTATTCTTCGTTAATATTACCATTACTGCGGTTATGTTCGTGTTTTTTTTCTCTGATTGTCATGATTATTCTGGCGAATTGCCTCTTGGAATTCTTGTTCTTCCACTTCTGCTCTCAATTTTTCCCTTTCGCAAGATAAGCGTGCTTGTTCAGCGTAATGTCTCTCGATTTCTCTTTCAATTATCTGCTAGTTTCTTAGAGTATCTCTTCCATGCAATATCCTCCTCCCTTCCTCTTGATTTTTTTTGCCATCTTGGTTATTTCGCGCCTGACGCTGTTCATTCTCTTGCCTTCTATTGTTTTGCTCATTTTGTTGAATTTCACCTTGTGGTATATAACGATATTCCCTTATTTCTCTCCTTTCGCGACGTTCCCCATTTGGATCATGATTTTCTTCTTCAATATTTTCTATAGGTTATATTCTTCTTATCTCACTTCTGATTGTTCTCGAACTTGATATCGTTATACTTCTTGATCTTCTATTTTGTAACCTCATGTTTTCCATTCTCAATTCATGGTTTTGTCTTGCCAAATTTGCACGTTCTTCCGCCTCTAATCTCCTTTTTTCTTGTATTCTTTGTCTTAAAACCTCTACTATTTCATTTTCGTCATCACTATGTATTACTCCTCCATTTACCTCTTGATTTCTTCCCTCTCTCCTTTCATCTCTTAATTGTCGATCTTCTGGTTCTTCCATTGAATCTGATCGCCAAGTATGCACGCTTACTATATCATAATCCATAGTTCTATCTTGTAAAGGTGTTTGCTGATTCGGCCGTCGAACCTAATTTGCTCCATTATTCCTTGTTATATTTCTTCTTGTTCTTACTTTTGAAGATTCTCCCATTTCACTTGTTTCTCCACCTACAAGTCTTTTACTCCTCCTTACGGTTGTTGGTGGTTCTGACGTATTTCTTCTTCTTCTATCCATTAATCTCAGTGAACTATTGAAAATTGCGTAAAATCCTGCACTAATTATTCCAAATTCCTTCCAATCACAATATCAATTTTTACCTTTTTCTTCAAATAATCAACCATTCAATCCCTGTTTCGTGCGCCAAAAATGTAGTTGCAGGAATTCCCACACTACACCCCACATAAGAATCCACAATTATCAACACATATTTGTAGATTAAGAACAACACTTTTATTGATTAATTCTCAGAAATATTACAAAAAATGGAAGAAATCAAGAATACAATCGCTCACAAGAACTTTCTCTCTCTTCAAGACTTTCTCAACACTCTAAAAATTACACCACCCCTCTCAATTTTACTCATCCCCTATATATAGGGTATTACATAATGGATGACATCTCATAGATATCTAAGCTATCCCTTAATTTCGGATTTGATCTTGCGGTACCTTCGCGAATACACAAATGTTAACCCTCGCAAATACTCTATTCTTCGCAGGATCTTTACGTTTTCTTCATGTTTCTACCAATGTCTTTAATGAAAGCTTCGCAATAATGTTCTTTCTGCGATATTCTGATCCTACACAACCAATTGATAACCCGAACTTATATTCCCGAAGAACAACCTAGTATTATTAATCACCTCACAATAATCTTAATCGATTAACGAAATAAGATATTATGGAATCACAAACGATGGGATGAAGGTGTTAGTGAATACTTTTCTATCTTTCCTATCGGATATATAAATCTCAAGACAATCTTACGATTGTACTCAATTACGATAAAAAAACAACAAGATCAGGTCACGCAACTACAGAGAAAATAGTTGGATCTGGCTTCACAATCCCAATGAAGTCTTTAAGTCGTTAACCTACATGGTTTCATGAAAAACCTAGGGTTAAAGGAGAATCGACTCCATCTTATGCAACTAATATCACACATGAGGTGTGGGTATTAGGCTTCCCAATTGCTAGAATTCTCCTATATATAGTCTTCAAACCATGGTTTGCAATCTAAGTAACCTTGGTAATAAAGCATTCAATATTTCACCGTTAGATAAAAACCTGATTAAATTCAAGCTAATATCTTTATAAGATTGAGTATAAAATCTTTACCTTGGTAACAAAGCATTCATACCTTGGAAATAACTATGCGTACCCATTTGCATACCCGAGTGGGCTAAGTTCTAAAATCGGTTTATTCATGAACAAATACATTTATATAATAAGGAATGCAATCTTTTCAGACTATGGCATTAATGTTCATGAATTGATTCGAGTGAATCAAAATTGATTTTTCTTCAATTGTGTCTTGTATACTTCTATGAGAATATAAACAATTGAACAACTCTATAACTAGTTTCATTTGAGTCATTTGAACTAGTTGTGATTTAGATATATGAACAAGGTTGATATGAAAGTGTTCATATGGCTAACTCTGGTTAACTATTGTTGAGCCAACTAAGTGTATACATCTAGGTACAGTTACCCATATCTAAATATAGGTTCATTTCATTTGTGCGTAACGATCTAAAAAAATCTAACGGTTGATAGATATTAGCTTGAATCTAATCATGTTTTCATCTAACGGTGAATATTGAATGATTTGTTGCCAAGGTAACATTGATTCCAAACCCTAATTTGAATATAAGGGGGAACTATAGCAACTGCGAAACCTAATCCCCACACCTCATGTATGATACTAGTTGCGACTAGAGTCGATTCTCCTTTAACCTAGGTTTTTCTAAAACTATTAATTATAGGTTAACGACTTAAAGAATTCATTGTGATTCTGAAGCCAGACCCAACTATTTTCTCTGTATTTGCGTATTCTAATCTTACTTTTTTCTATTGCATTGAGTACTATCTTCTCTAATATTTGCTCGAGATTTAATCTCCGATAGGTAAGATAAAAAAGTAGTCACAAAGCTCTTCGTCTCATTCTTTATGATTCCACAATATCTTGTTCTGCTACCATACAATTAAGATTATTGTGAGGTGATTGATATTATTAGGCTGTTCTTCAGGAATATAAGTCTGGTGTATCAATTGGTTCTTTTTTGCCTTGATTTATCAATAGACGCAATAAAAACTCGTAGGTATTTATGTGGGAGGCAGATTTATCTACTCAATATACTTTTCTGTGAGACAGATTTGTTTATCAAGTCTTTGACTTTGGGTCGTCGAAACTCTTAGTTGTGGGTGAGATCAGCTAAGGGAATCAACTGTGTAGAGTCCTCTTGGGATTTAGAGGCGTAAGGAACGCGACTGTACCTTAGTCGGCATGAGATTGGTTAGGGCTTAACTACATTCCAGTCCGAAGTTAACTTGTAGTAGGCTAGAGTCTGTAGCGTCTTAATACAGTGTGGTGTTCAAATCTGGACTAGGTCCCGGGGTTTTTCTGCATTTGCGGTTTCCTCATTAACAAAATATCTGGTATTTTGTTTATTTATTTTTCGCATTTTATTTTCTATATAATTGAAATATCACAGGTTGTGCATATTTCAATCAATTAGATAATCCAACCTTTGGTTGTTGATATAAATTGATTGACACTTGAACATTGGTCTTTGGTACCGTTCAAGTTGTTTTTCATCATTGTAGTTGCAGGAAATCCCACAACACACCCCATATAATATCATGATGATAATTTCAAGATCTAAACTTATTTGATATGAAAATAAAGATTAAAGTGCTAAAATTATAGAATTGACACAAGGATTTACGTGGTTCGATCAATGTGATCTACATCCACGGGGTTAGGGTTCTTCACTATGATTATTGAAATTACATTTGGGTTACATTGATACTCCATTAATGAGTATTTAGAGCTCTAGATTTTGTTTTAGGGGAAGAATATGATAAAGAAAATAAATCTATCCCTCTACAAATTTGTCTCTCTTTATCTTACAAAAATATGTATCCCCCCTTTTCTCTCTCTTGCCTTTCTATTTATATAGGTGTTTACATAGTGGATGATAGCTCACATACAACTCATATTCTCGAGGCGTAGGAGCATAAATGTACCTTGGATCAGTGTGAGATTGGTTGGGGTTCATTTACAGTCCAGACCGAAGTTAATTTGGAGTAGGCTAGTGTCTGTAGCGGCTTAATACAGTGTATGTTTAATCTGGACTAGGTCCCGGGGTTTTTCTGCATTTGCGGTTTCCTTGTTAACAAAATTCTGGTGTCTGTGTTATTTCTTTTCTGCATTATATTTTTATATAATTGAAATAATACAGGTTGTGTGTTGTTCAATCGATTAGAATATCCGACCTTGTTGGTTGTTGATTTAAATCGATTGACACTTGAATATTGGTCTTTGGTACCATCCAAGTTATCTCTCTTTGATTAGACTCACGAATCTTATTTTCTTGAGTAAATCAAATCGAGAGATTGAGATAATAACTCCTTGAGATATTTTCTATTGATTGAGTCTTGTTGAATCTCTAGAAAATAACCCGGAGTTGTACATACAGATTGCTAATCGAAATATTGGGTGAGGTTGTTAGACCCCCGCATTTTCAATTGGTATCAGAGAAGGCAAACACACTCAAGACCTTACAAGTATGTGTTTGTGGCAATCTAAGTCTGTGGACATAATCTCTGTTGCGCATACCAAAATATCTCCTAAAGCTTTTGACCATGTAAAGTGTCATGGAAACACCTCCAAGGATTATTCCTTAGTTGATTCTTCCGAATCCTGAGGTAGAAAGAATGTTCAATATGATAATGACATTTCTTCCTATCATGAGGCATGTGACATTGTGGCAGAAGCTGAAAAGGAACTGTTGTATTACTACAACAAATCAACAACAGAAATGGAAAGGATTGGTGTAAACACCTCCTGAATCAAAGATCCAGGCCAATATCTGGCTTGTAAGAAGCGCAGCCAACAATACTATTTCATTTATTTTTCAATAATGAGGAAGACTCTTCCTTAACACAGTTATAAGCCAATGATCAACCCTAATGTTTAATCAATGGATTTCCAACACATGGCACTTGATCAAAGGGACAATAATAAAGTACTAAGTCACCCTACTCTAATATCTCAAGGCAGCCAGTAACCGTTAGGGAGAGTTGAGTTAAGTGAGTGTCGTAGTATGTTGATGCAACATTTCCTTCCCCTGAACAACATCCTTGTCCTCAAGGATAAATTGAGGATAGTGAGCCTTGATGTTGGAGAGTGCTTTCCAAGTAGCTTCCTCTGGTGAAGAGTGTGTCCACTGAATCAAAAACTGGTGCACCAGCTGTTTCCCAATGAGAATATTTCTGTGTTGCAACACCTTTTCAGGTAGCATAATGATAGTGCCATTGGGTTCGACAACTGGTAAGATGGCAGAAGGTGTATGTTGGAGACCGATGTGCTGCTTCAACTGAGAGACATGGAATACTGGGTGAATACGGGAACTAGGTGGCAATTCCAACTTGTAAGCTACATTACCAATCTTCTGTAGAACTTTGAAAGGTCCATAAAACTTTGCGGAAAGTTTGAAGTTTTTTCTGAGAGATACGGAGGCCTGTCGATATGGTTGAAGCTTCAGATAGACCAGATCCCCTACTTCAAATGATATTTCAACTCTTGAAGTGTCAGCATAAAGTTTCATACGTTCCTGAGTTTTGGTGAGAGATTCTTTGAGTAAGTCAAGCATAATGGCTATGTCTTTGAGGTATGATTCAACTGCAGCTACAAAAGTTGTTGCAGTGGTAGGAAAATCCATATGTGGAGGTACATACCCATACAATTCCTAGAAGGGAGACATTTTTAAGCCTCTATGGTAGCTCGTGTTGTACCACCATTCTTCTAGTGCCAGCCATTGACTCCATCTACTTGGTTTATGCCCACAAATGCACCTCAAGTAATTCTCCAGACAAGCATTAACTCTCTCAGTTTGCCCATCTGTTTGAGGATGATAGGCAGTTCTCAAGCTCAAGCTAGTCCCCAAAGCCTTGAATAAATCTTGCCAAAAATTGCTTGTAAACACTCTATCTCTATCTGAGACAATAGATGAAGGTAAACCATGTAGTTTGAATACATTAGTGAGAAATGCTTGGGCTACAGAAGCAGCAATGTATGGATGTTTGAGAGCAATAAAATGAGCATACTTTGTGATCCTATCCACAATGACTAATATGACATTCTTTCTATTGCTGAGAGGGAGGCCATCAATAAATTCCATGGTGATGTGTTGCCATGCCTGATCAGGGATAGGTAGTGGTTGGAGTAAACCAGCTGCATTTGTTTTATCACTCTTATTTCTTTGGCAGTTGTCACATTGAGACACCAAGAGTAATATATCCTTAAGCATTCCTTGCCAATAAAAATGTCTCTTAGCTCTAAGATATGTTGCTTGAATGCCAGAATGGCCACCAACAGCAGAAGCATGTAAAGAATTTAAGAGCATAGTTCTGACCTGACCACCAGTGCCAATGTATAACCTTGTCTTGTATCTTAAGATGTCTTCTTTGTAAGAAAAGTGAGGAACACTATCAGGTTGAAGAAGCAGATGAAAAATAAGTTGTTCTGCCTTGGAATCTTGTTCATAGCTGAGAAGGACATCTTTGACCCAGGTTGGTGTGGAAAGAGACAAAACATTGCAAACAGCTTCAGGCATTGGTTTTCTAGAAAGAGTATCATCAACAATATTGTCAGTACCCTTTTTATATTGGATCTCATAGTCAAATCCCAAAAGTTTAATTAACCATTTTTATTGCAAAGAAGTGGTGATTTTTTGGGTAAGGAAGTACTGAATACTATGATGATCTATTTTAATGATAAACTTGTGCCCTTGCAAATATTGTCTCCACCTTTGCACAGCCATGACAATGGCTAGGAACTCCTTCTCATATGTGGATAGTTCTCTAGCTCTGGGTCCCAATGGTTTGCTGAAGTAAGCTATTGGTTTACCCTCTTGAAGTAGCACATCTCCAATGCATAAGTCACTAGCATCACTTTCAACAACAAATTGTTTAGTAAAATCTGGCAAAGCCAAGACAGGGGTTGTGGTCATGGCTACTTTAAGTGTCTCAAAAGCAGCTATGGCAGCTGGGCTCCAGTGGAAGGAATTTTTCTTGAGGAGACTGGTTAGAGGTTTGTTGATAGCTCCATAGTGTTGAACAAACTTTCTATAATAACCAGTGAGACCAAGAAAACCTCTCAGTTCTTTAATATTCTTAGGTATGGGCCAGGATTGCATGCAAGTAATTTTGGTTGGGTCTGCAGAAACTCCTTCAGCTGTGACTATATGCCCCAAATACTCCAATGAAGGTTGTCCAAAACAACATATAGACAACTTAGAAAATATCTGGTGTTGTCTGAGTAAATAAAAAACCAATATGAGGTATTCCAAGTGCTCACTCATGCTGTGACTATAGATTAGAATATCATCAAAAGAAACCAAGACAAATTTTCTCAAATATGGCTGAAAGACTTCATTCATTAGTGCTTGGAAGGTATCTAGAGCATTGGTAAGGCCAAATGGCATGACCTTAAACTCATAATGTCCTTGATGAGTTCTGAATGCTGTCTTATGGATGTCTTGCTCAAGCACTCTAATCTGATGATATCCATCTCTAAGATCAATCTTGGAAAAGATGACAGACCCTTGTAGTTCATATAGTAATTCATCCACAATGGGTATAGGGAACTTATCCTTGATAGTCATGCTGTTTAGTTTTCTATAATCTACACAAAACCTCCATGTATTATCCTTTTTCTTGACCAAGAGAATGGGAGAAGAAAAGGGACTGTGGCTTGGTTAAATTATCCCAGTTTGAAGCATTTATTTAATTAGGTTTTCTACTACCCCCTTCTAAACATATGGGAATTTATATGCTCTTTGATTTACAGGTGAAGACATTGGTTGTAAGGGTATTGAATGATCTAAACTCCTTTTGGGTGGAAGTGTAGAGGGTTCTTGAAAAATATCATTGTATTCATGTAAAAGTGGTAGTAGAATATCTGGAGTTTTATGGGTTGGAGATGTTGTAGATATGAAAAATAATTGACCTACTAAGCCATGGGAGTTGGTGGAAAAGAATTTTTTGACTGCTGCACTACTCATCATCAAAAATGAGTGTTTTGGAGTGGTGACCTGTAAAGTGATCTGCTGGTTTTTGTAGTTAAAAGAAACACTTAGTTTGGCAAAGTTGAAAATCACATCACCTAATGTTCTCAGCCAGTCTGCGCCAAGTACTATGTCACAACCTCCTAGGGGTAAAACTCTTAAGTTTTCCACAAATTTGTATCCTTGCATGCTCCATTGTAGGTTAGAACAAATACCTGAACTGATTATTTGTTCTCCATTAGCCATAATGACCTTCATAGGTAGAGTTTGTGTGATGGCACACTGAAGTGAAGAGGCCAATTTAGTATCAATGAAACTGGTGGTGCTACCTGTGTCAATTAGGACAGAAATAGTCTTTTTGTTGAGCAAACCCGGTACTCTTATGGTGTCACCAGTGGCAGAGCCAGTAAGTGCATGAAGAGATATTTCCACATCAGATTGCAGTGGTGATTCAGGTGCTTCTTCAAAAATGTCTTCCTCCTCTTCAGTATCCTGGGACTCAGAACTGTCCATGTGTAGCATATAGATTTTTTGTTTGCCTTTACAAAAATGTCCTGTTTTATATACAACATCACAATTATAACAAATCCCTTGAGCTCTCCTTTTATCCATCTCCTCATAAGAAAGTATTTTAATTATAGGAGTTGTAGGAGTAGGCTTAGAAGGAGGTATGAAAAAAGATTTTGGCGATGTGGTGCCATATTTAGGTGACGTGATAATTGGTTTAGGAGGTAAAGGGCTAGGAGTGTAGGGTCTATGTGAGTTGTAATGGGTACTAAATGATTTAGTAAAAGGCTTGTTTGATGAATTGGCTAATTGCAGTTTCTGTTCTTGTAATATAGCCAATGAAAAAGCATCAAATAGTGTTTGTGGGTGAAACATAGACACAGATTTGCCAATGTCATCCTTCAAACCATTGAGGAAACTCATAATGAAATCTTTTTCACTCAAGGAAAGGTTCATTCTTAGCATTAAGGCTTTGAGCGACTCAAACTCTTCATAATAATCATCTACAGAAGAACCTTGGACTAATTTATTGAAACTACCCACAAAAGTTTCCTCCACAGGATTTTCAAATCTAGCACAAAGATGAAGAGATAAATCTTCCCATGTAATTCTAATTCGATTAACCTGAAAATTGAGAAACCATTTCTCGGCCTTACCTTCAAGGTATATGGAAGCAATGTCTACCTTCTTGTGTTCCTCAATATCATTGAGTTGGAAATAGCGTTTACTTTTCTGAATCCACCCTCTAGGATTAGTTCCATCGAATCTTGGAAAATCTAGTTTGGGAATTCGATGTTGGTGATGAACAAAATTAGGTTGAGGTTGGTGAAAGTAATTGTTGTTCTCATCATCCTTATTATGTGATCCACCTACATATTCATTACGATTAGGATGAACTAGTTTATTGAGTAATTGAATAAGACTTCGATTATTCTCCTGTAATTGTTCTTTGAAAGTACTCTTGACAGCCTCAATTTGAGTAGTTAGATCTTTGGAAAGTGTATTGAAATCGGATTGAAGTTTAATGATAGCCGCTTCATTGGCTGTAGCTTTATCAGTAACCTCTTTGAGCGTCATTGAGAAAAATATTTGGTGGTTAATGGCTCTGATGCCAATTGTTGTATTACTACAACAAATCAACAACAGAAATGGAAAGGATTGGTGTAAACACCTCCTGAATCAAAGATCCAGGACAATATCTGGCTTGTAAGAAGCGCAGCCAATAATACTATTTCATTTATTTTTTAATAATGAGGAAGACTCTTCCTTAACACAGTTATAAGCCAATGATCAACCCTAATGTTTAATCAATGGATTGCCGACACATGGAACTTGATCAAAGGGAAAATAATAAAGTACTAAGGCACCCTACTCTAATAGCTCAAGGCATCCAGTAACCGTTAGGGAGAGTTGAGTTAAGTGAGTGTCGTAGTATGTTGATGCAACAGGAACTCACCAGAATTTCAAAACATACAGCTGAAGATATTGATTTTAATGATCATGATCAGCTTATTTATGAATTTGAAAATTCTCTTAATCGAGAACGTGATCTCTATAATATCATAAAGTCCTTCTCTAAAAACATTGAGAAACTTCTACAAGAAACTACTCTACAACATGAAAAGATTAGTACTCTTGAGGAAGTTGTTAAAGAGGACTCAATTAGAGAAAAACGTTTGCTCGAGACTCATTCATCAGATCTCAACAGACTTCGTGCTGAAAAAGAGAAACTTTGTGCATCTCTTACTCTAGCCCATGAACAATCTAAATCCTTGAAAAAGAAAAACTCTGTCATAAGGAGAAATTCTTCTGTGACTAATTCTCAGGAATTACCATATATGAAGAAATGTTCTCCATAAGAAGATTGTGTTAAGAAAAGTTTGCATAACTTCCAATCTTCTCATATGGATATGAAGTTTAAACAGGTTCCAGTTATTGCTTCTCCTCTACGAACATGTACTTTTTATGGGAAACTGAATCACTATGCTATTCATTGTTTTGCAAGAAGGAAACAAATTTCTAAGCTTCGTAATTTGCTTCTCTTCACTGTCAATGGAATAAAAAGTCAGTTGACTAAAGCAGTGAATTGTATGCCCATGAGAAATCAGAAACCTTATGAGGATGATCTCTACTCTAGATATCATCACATGGATAAAGTTCTTTCTGGCAATCCTTTTTGCTGTATTAATAAGAACAATTCCTGTACTTATAAGGATGTTTCTGATAAATCTAAATCTAGAAAATGGATTCCTATCTATTCGGATCCTCTTGAAACTATTACTAGAGGTCCAAGATTTAGTTCTCAAAGAAAATCATCTGACGAATATGTGAAAAGCGCCATGCCCTATTCTTCAGGGACACAGGTTAACCGAAGAAAGGCGAAGAGCACAAAAATCAAATAGTCTTATGATATGTACAACACCTTTCTCAATAGTCGTAGTGGAACTTGTTTCCACCCAATCACCTGATTCCAGGTATTTGTTTCCTTGTTTCTAACTTGAGAGGTACAAGGAAAATAGTTGAGAAATACTCAAGTATGTTGTATATTATTTCAGTTTGTTTCTTTTGGGACAGTCCGTGAACGCTCATGACCTCCTTCCGTGAACTTCTAGGGTTTGAATTGGAGTTTATTACTCTTGTTCACGAACGCATATATATCTTATATTGTGTATTATTGATCCCTAACTTATGAAGAGCTCTGCAAGATCTGAAGAGATTGTGTGTCTTGACATAGAGGAATAAAATTGGGAACGTGAGTCATTTTAAGAGCTGGTTCTAAAGAAGATGCTTGAAAGAAAGGATCATAACTCCGGGATTGATGATTCTGTCAAGGATTTAAATCGTTTTCAGAATGATTCAAAGGTCAAGTTTGCTAATCTTCAATTGCAAATAAACCAACTTCTGATGGTCAGGCCAGAATCCTTGCAAATCATAATATTCTAATACGGAATCAAAAAAAGTTCATCATGGACTATGCCAAAGCTAGGCAGATTGCTCGAGTTGTTGATAGCAAAGTGAGTGTTCTAACTTACGAACATGGTGTGTCTACGGTCAAAAGAATAAAGGAAATCAGTGATACATTCTTTGATGGTTTCATTGAAAGATATGAAGTTTTTAATGAACTCTGATTTCCGTTTGTCTAGTAAATCTTCTATGCTTTCTGTTTTATTTAGAAGAATAACTAGTTTTTTGAAATAGTAATGATTGTGATTACACATAGCAATATCCAATGATTTTATCTTCTTGTTTTTATATTTACTGGTTTAAATTCTAAAGTTGGTTGGAAGATGATGGTTGCAGTATTAATCTTTATGGTTTTATATATTGCAATATTTTGATGGGATTTGTATGTTTACTTCTGTGAACTTGATTATCCCATATTTTGTCAAAAGTAAAGTCGTTCACGTATTTGTATGCAAATATTGATAAAGGAATGAATGGACTTTTGGCAAAACACAAAATTTAAGCTTATATTGTCAATTATTGATGTAATATAGGTTAAAATCTTTTGTGATTCAAGGATAAAGTCTATTATGTCACTTTGTGATGGAAAAATAGAATAGGTCCTTGTTTGTTATCCATGGTATATAGCTTAATTTTTTCATATTATTATATATTACCGTGAAGGTTCCATTTGTGTATCTCATGTTGAGCACGATACAACTAAGTCGATTTCTTATTGGCATGGTTGGTTGTTCCATGATATGCTATATGTTGAGAATTAAGAACTAATTTAATCAACTTGTGTGGTTATTTAGTTTGTATTCCATGAGTTCTCTCATGTTGAGTACATGTACGGTTAAGGTTGTCATTTCCTATGATAATCTTAGTCGGGGTTCCATAATCTCTTATGTTGAGCCCAAAATAACTAAATCAATCATCTTGTGTGATTATTTAGTTAGCACTCCATAGATTTTTCTCATGTCGAGTATGGAAAATTGAATTGATTACCTTGTGATTATTTTAATTGTGTAATCCAGTTAGAATATTTATGGGTTTTCTTGTGAATAATCTAATCGATGAATTAATTCTCCATAAGTTTACTTGTGTTGAGCATATTTAGTCAAATTAATCTTGGTTCGCTTTGGTTAATATGATTGAATATTTTGGATTCCAAATTCATACTTGTATGCAATTTATTTAGTCTAAAGAAATCCTTCTTTTCTCTTGAAATTAAGGTCGCCCTTGTTGTTCCTTAGGGAATGACATCTTATGGGGGAGAGTTCTTTTGAACTTGCGCATAATCTCCAAATCTTTGTGGGGAGTGCGTCTGTGGAATTTTTAGGGGTTATCTTGCATCTAAACAAGATGATAGAACATTTACCTTTGGTCATGAAATGTCTCTTACAGAAATTTCATTAGGATTCCGTTCTTGTACCTTTGTCAATTTTATTGACAAAAAGGGGGAGAATTAATTGTAGTTCACACTACAAATACATATGGTTTTCGGATCATTATGTAAGGGGGAGTGGTTTCCATATGAGATGGAGTATTGACTAAGGGGGAGTGAAGTATCACCATAGTATTGTGTTGAAGTTGTGATGCAATTGCGCTGCATAATAATAGTATGACACTGTATAACAATGATTGAGAACCAATGCTTTTCTCATTGTTATAGCTACGGATTTTCAACAATGATGATACTAAACTTACAACCTTTGGGATCATTGGACTACTTGGAAGTGAGGAAGATTTTGAGTATTGTTGAAGATTAGACATATGGAATATGAGCTACAAAGTTTATTTATATAATTTTTGTATTCCATATGTATTAATAGTTTTGCCACTAAAATTGACAAAGGGGGAGATTGTTAGAGCACTACTCGGTCAAACTCGCATGCGTTGCTATCTCAAGCATGTTTTTCAATCTTAGTGATCAAAACTATATAGTCTTGATTTCTAGTCTACTATAGCTAAGGTCTCGGACTAGGATAGAAAGTGTAGTTAATCTCAAGAACTCCATGCCGATAATCATACAAGATGAATGACTACTCAAGGAACCAGTGGATCTTCATCGACTAAAAGGTATGTGGAGACTTGAACTTATCTATCACTCAAAATTCTATCTACTCTATCTCCTATCTTGAGACAAAAGTCGTTTTACTATATAGACTAAGAATATGCACATGTGACATTTTGAGCTGAGTATATCTCGCTTATCTATTTCTCGAAATGGGTGTTGGTAAAGCTTTCGCTTTAGCCAAGTTCATCTTTGCCTAGTGACGAAAGTCATGTTATGTTTCAATCACTTTAGAAATTTCTCTGACGAAAACTAGTTCGTGAATAACAACTATATGACGTCCTCTGAGAATGTTTAAATGATTGAAATGAGACTTTAGACTATATAACCATTGTGGGGGTATAAACATTGTTGTGGAAACACATATGTATAAGTCCTTAACACTTGAAACGAAGTTTGCGAACTTTGTTGATCAAGTGGAACCGGAACGTGAGCAGCAACTCAGTCCGCGAAATCAGTCCGCGAACCCTGTCCGCGAACTGGCATAAGTTCTCGAACCCGAGAATATCTGCTGAAGTTGAAGCTCAGGTGCAGTTCATGAACTGACGGAAGTTCTCATCCCGAGAAATTCTGCTGGAGTTTATTAACTTCAACCGGTTAGCTTGAGTCCGCGAACTCAGTCCGCGAATTCAAGAGGTTATGTCTGAAAACGTTGTTCGTGAACTTATCTTAAATTACTAAGGAATGCTTTTGCAAACCGTGTCTTTATAGTTCATGAAATGATTCGAGTGAATCACATCATTTTTGATTCAATTGTGTCTCTTGTAGTACTTAAGATCTCATAGAAATTGAACAACTCTCTAACTAGTTCATTTGAGTCATTTGGACTAGTTATGGTGAAGAAGAATATGGTTGATATGAAAGTTATCATTTGGATACCCATTTGGTTGACTAATATTGAACCAACCATTGTACACGTTTGGGTATGGTTACACGAACTCAAAACATCAAGTACATGTGTGAATGACAAGCTAAGTTTTCGATCTAACGTTTGAGATATATTAGCTTGTATCTAATTTGGTTTTTATCTAACTGCGAATATTAAATGCTTTGTTACTAAGCAAACATTGATTGCAAACCCTGATTTGAAAGATTATATAAGGGAAAACTCTAGTAACTGGGAAACCTAATCCCCACACATTCTGTGTCATACTAGTTTGCTAAAGCTAGAGTCGATTCTCCTTTAACCTTTGGTTTTCTTCTTCTAAAACCAGGTTAACGACTTAAAGACTTCATTGGGATTTTGAATCCAGACCGATACTACTTTTCTTGTAGTTGTATGATCTGATCTTGCTATTTCTATCGTACAAGTACAATTGTAATAATTGGCTTGAGATTTCTATCTCCGATAGGCAAGATAAAAGTAGTCACAAACATCTTCGTCTCATTGTTTGTGATTCCTCAATAATCTTCTTTGTTGCGTCGATTAATTTTATTGTGAGGTTATTGATGAAACTGAGTTGTTCTTCGTGAATATAAGTCTGGTTTTATCGATTGGTTCCTGTTCACTTTGATTTATCAAAAGACGGAACAAAACTCATAGGTTTATTCGTGGGAGATGAATTTATCTATTTCATGTAGACTTTTCAGTGTGAGACAGATTTGTTTGCTAAAGTCTTCGACTTTGGGTCGTATGAACTCTTGGTTGTGGGTGAGATCAGCTAAGGGAATCAAGTGTGCAGTATCCTGCTGATATCATAGGGTTAGGAGCATAACTGTACCTTGGATCAGTGTGGTATTCGTTGGGGTTCATCTACAGTCCAGACCGAAGTTAATTTGGAGTATGCTAGTGTCTGTAGATGCTTAATACAGTGTATGTTTAATCTGGACTAGGTCCTGGGGTTTTTCTGTATTTACGGTTTCCTCGTTAACAAAACTCTGGTGTCTGTGTCTTTTCCGCATTATATTTTTATATAATTGAAATAATACAGGTTGTGCGTTGTTCAATCGATTAGAATATCCGACCTTGTTGGTTGTTGATTTAAATCGATTGACACTTGGATATTGGTCTTTGGTACCATCCAAGTTATCTCTCTTTGATTAGACTCGCGAATATTATTTTCTTGAGTAAATCAAATCGTGAGATTGAGATAATAACTCCTTGAGATATTTTCTATTGATTGAGTCTTGTTGATTCTCTAGAAAGCAACTCCTAGTTGTCCATACAGATTTCTAATCAAAATATTGGGTGAGGTTGTTAGACCCCCACATTTTCAATGTCTCACCCTAATACTTTCAAGCTAACCTATACGAAGTTGGCTCTAGTACATTTAAATCAAGCGACTCTTAAATGAGTTTTGGTTCACTAAAATATGACAACCAAACTTAACTACCAACGCTTGGTGGGTTCAACCGAGCAATGCTCTAACACAAACCAATTCCAACACCAGTAGCCCTTAGAATAACATCAAAATAAGACACTACATTAACATGGACGTTGCTGAGGAATTTTCTATCAAAATGAGGCTAGCACAAAGACAGATCATCCTAAAAAATAACACTGAAGAGATGGATGGTCCTGAGGACTATATCATCTTCAAAGATGGATTACATCAACCCATCAAAGGAAAAATACCAACTACTAATATTGAATCCATAGCTTGTCAAAAGAAACACAAAAAACTCATTGATTAGAATAGAAATAAGGACAAACTGATGAAAAATAGGGGCATCAACATCAAAGCTGTTGCTAGGAAACATCATCCAACTTCTGAGAATGGTGTGGAAAATAATATCATCCCTGAAAATATTTTCCCAAATATCATGACTACAATCACGAAGAACTTAGCACCAATTTTTTTTGCAAACACACCTTCTCTGGCCGATATTCAAAAACAAATCAATGAAGATTTCAACAACCAGAAGAAGATGCTATGGGAAAGAAGAAGAAAAGGAGTTGAAACTCAAAGCTGTAGACACTGATCTCCACCCTTAGCTAATTGATCCAAAAAGAAAGCTCTTTATATCATCTGCTACTTCTGGACACCTTCTCCCATACTAGGACAAAACCAACCTACCAAGAAGAGCAGTACCCAAATAAGAAAAATGGAGGAAGATCATATGACTGATTTTACTACTGGCAGCATTGAGGGAGCAAATCCTTTTCTAAGCCATCATGTAACTTCTTTTATATTCTGCTATTTATCTCAAAGATCTATATATAATTATATCCATAATACTTTAGTTATGATGATAGTTATCCAACTTAGTTTAAGTACTTATCACAACACCATAATTCTTCATAATGCTATTTATATAGGTTATTTTCGTCATCATTTTTAACTATCCAAATGTCTCTTACTTCTGGAAATTTTATTCTGTTATGTCTTGGAACTGCCAAGGTCTAGGACAACTACATACCAGTAGACATCTAAATAACATGTTAAATTAAAATAATCATGATATCTTCTTTTTATCTAAAACCAAACAACAAACTAGGAATCTGAAAGCTATCTTTAGTAATATAGGAGTCACTAATTTTTGGTTTGTGGAACCTAGAGGAAAATCCAAAACTGTTGGTGGTATTGTCTTATCTTGGAAAACAAATATAAAAGTCACTATACAAGATTTCTCTAATCATCACATTAGTGCCACAATTTATCCTAGTACAGGGGAACCTTGGTTATTCACATGCTATTATGGCAGTCCTTACACTACTCTAGATAAAGTGCATTCTTGGAAAATGCTAAAAAATACTGATAAAACTAATACCTTACCATGGTTGATAATGGGTGATCTAAATTTTGTATTACATGATCATGAAAAATTCAGTTAGCATCCTACTGATTCTTATGAAGCTAACATTTTTCTGGCGAAATTGGAGGCAACCAATCTTACTGATTTGGGTTATACTGAATGTCATTTCACTTGGACCAATAGAAAAATGTGCATTCATCTCATAGAACAAAGACTAGACATAGGTTTGACCAATAAAAGATGGCTTGAAATACACCCATTCATCTCATAGAGCAAGGACATATTCCATTCAATTTTTTTGGTCCTTGGCTTAATCACAAAGACTGCAAAGAAATCATTGTTGAATGTTGGAAGACGCGGCACAAAGGCTCTCTTGCTATTAAAATTGCTAGAAAGCTGAGAGATATTAAAGTCAAGTTAAAGAAATTGAATAAATAAGTTTATGGAAATATCAAGTCCAATCTAGAAGACAACATACAACAATTAGAATGGATCACCAAGAACCAATTCAACAACAATAAAGGAAAGGAAATAAGAGAGGCTAAGAAGAAAATTGAACAATGGCAGAACATTCAGGAATGTTTTTGGAAGACTAAAAGCAGAGATCAACTCATCAAATTTGGAGACAAAAACACCAGTTTCTTCCACTTATCTGCCAAGAAAAGATATAGAAGGAATAAAATAGATTATATCCAACAAGAAGATGGCTCTTGGCTTCACAACAATGATGAGGTTGCTCTCTGCTTCACCAATCACTTTGATAACATGGCTACTGCTGAACCTATAACTATCAATCAATCCCTCATCAATCTCATACCCACCACCATCACCAACATTGAAAATAATAACCTATTAAGGATCCTTGATGTTGTTGAAATCAAAAACATTCTTTTCAGTATGGAAGGTGATAAGGCTCCAGGCCCTAATGGCTTCCCACCAAATTTCTTCCAAGCAAACTGGGATGTGGTTGGTGAAGATATCATCATCACGGTGCAATTTTTTTTTTTTTACTTCTGGATACCTTCTTAAAGATAAGAACTCTACTTTCATTTCCCTCATACACAAAACTGAGAATCCTACTACCCCATCCCATTTCATACCTATATCCTTATGCAATACTACCTACAAAATCATATCTAACTCCTTTCTCAAAGACTCAAACCTCTTCTACCAAACCTTATATCCTCTTTTCAGTCATCCTTCATTTATGGCAGACAAATTTCTGACAACATAGCCATAGCTCATGAACTTTTACACCATATGTATACTAGAAAGGGGAAAAAAATGATCCAATGGTACAATGGGCATTAAGATTGATATGGACAAAGACTTTGACATGGTTAACTTGGAATTTCTTCTCAAGGTTATGAGCCAAATGGGATTCAGCTCTCAATGGTGCAATCTAGTTCATCAATGCATATTCACCACAACCTTGCTTTTTTAGTAAATGGCTCTCCTGGAAAGTTCTTCAAACCTACTAGAGTCCTCAAACAAGGAGATCCTCTCACACCTTATCTACTCCTTTTCTGCATGGAGGCCCTATCTAGATATCTCACATATGCTGAATCACAGGGTCTCATACATGGGACAAAAATTTGCAGCGAAGCACCTACAATTAATCACCTCCTCTTTGCTGATGATTGCATAATCTTCTGCAAAGTCAATTTGGAAGAATGCAACAATTTAATCAAGATTTTTTAAGATTTTGGTCAGTCCTCTGGACAGTTGATTAATTTTACGAAATCAGGAATCTTCTTTAGAAAGAACACTGCTCCAGATATTGCTGATAACATAAGCAATGCCATGCATGTGCAAAGGATTAGCACCTCTGACAAATACTTAGGATCCCCTCTCTTCACCAATAAAAGCAAAGTCCAAGCTTTCAAGCCTTATGTTGAAAAATTAAAATTCAGGTTAGATGGTTGGAAAACAAATTTATCTATAGTTGTAAAAGTTACTATGATACAAACTGTCACCTCAACATCCAGCATATACCAAATGAACTGCTTCAAGATCCCAAAGGGCACCTATAAGGAGATAAATGCTATACAAAGGGACTTCTTTTGGAACAAAGAACAAGACAAATCTAAAGGACTATTCTACATTGCTTGGGATGCTGTCAACAAACCATTGGAGCTAGGGGAATTGGGATTCAAAAATATGGACTACTTCAATATAGCCATGATCTCAAAAATTTCTTGGAGATTAATAGAAGAATCATATTCTCTATGGACTAGTACAATGAAGGCATCCCATTTCACAAACCAAGAAGTCATCAGAATGGATACAAAGCCAAAGAACACAAATTAATGGATTTGGAAAAAAATCTTGGAAGGCATATCTTGTATTCAAAAGTATTATATCTGGAAGATAGGGGATGGCACAAAGATTCACATTTGGGAAGATAGATGGATTGGAAAATTACCTGACATAATTCAAAAACCACCTCAATGCCCTTCAAGCCTAAAAACAGTCAATCAACTATTCAATACCCAGGGAGAATGAGACACTGATGTCCTAGCTCTCTGGTTTCCTCAAGAAATTCAAAACATTATTATTCAAACTAACCGTTCCCTAAATACTGAATACATCATCAAGTGGAGCTTAACCAAATCAGGAAAATTTATTGTCAAATCCCTTTATGACAGGAAAATTAATGACAAATATGCTAATGATACTCATATAGCTCATTGGAAGGAAATATGGAAACTGGATTCTACCCCAGCTATTCATCTATTCATATGGAAGTGTTCTCATGGTATCTTACCAACCAATGCCAAGTAATCTAGCATACTAAACTACATTGATCCCATTTGCACTTTCTACAAGAATGCTCCTGAAGACATCACTCATGTTCTCCTGGCCTGCCTTGATGCCACTGATGTTTGGGAAAAACTCTTTAGGGAAAATCATCAACTCTTCACTGCCTACAGATCCTTCCATGATTGGTTCAACGGTTGGTTTTTATCTGACAATCCCACTGCTAGATGGAATGCTACTTTTGCTACTATCTGCTGGTTTATCTGGAAAGCTAGATGTGATTTTTTCTTCATAAAATAGGCCATAATGCTGCTGCCACTGCTCTAAAAATCACTCAACATCTATGTACTTTTAATATAGTGATTCATAACCCAGGGCACATCTTAAACAACCTATATTATCAGAAAGATACCAATGATCAGAACCTAAGAATCAGCAGTCTAAACATAAAAAATAAAGAAAAACTTGGCATCACTATTAACATACACATTATGGAGTGTAGGATCAGAATATTGTCACAACAATATTCCTGCGAAATAAACAACAGTGATATTCTGCGATAAATCTCAAAATGACGTAAGGAATGACATATCGGATGAAAACGACAGAAACATGAGAAAAGCGTGACATTTCTGCGATGAATCAATAAAACCTGCGAAAGATTAAGGCGGTGCAAACTGCGATATGTCGCAAGAACCCAGATCCGAAACTAAAGGGAATCTTAGCTGTAAATAAGCTGTCATGAGCTTTAATCCACTATGTAAATGCATATATAAAGGAAATGAATAGTTCCGGAGAGGATGATGAATTTTTGAGTGCTAAGAAAGTTTTTAGGAGAGAGAAAATCTTATTAAGTGAATTGTATTCTTGATTACTGTAATTCTTTTAAGATCATATTAATAAAAAAGGTCCCTAATCTTCAAATTGTGTCATAAATATTGATAAATTCTTGAGTAGGGTGTAGTGTGGGAATTCCTGCAACTACATTTTGGCGCTCAGAAATAGGGATGAATAGTTGAAAATCATAGCAAGAGTTAGGTAAAAGAAAGAAATTATTCAAGAATTAGAAGAATATCAAGAAAATTGGTGGAAGAAAAGATGGTTGAGGTCAAAGATAATCAAAAGAAATTGGAGTGTGATGTAATAACAAAGATGATGATAGATAAGTTCCATGAAGATATTAGAGGAAGGATACACAAGCAAGATTTTGAAGGAAAGAAAATCATGACGGTAGATGAGGCATCACCGCTAAAAGATTGGGAAAAATAGAAGATCACATTCACGGCAGCAGAAATTCCGAAAGAGAATTTAAGTCATACATCTCCATTGGTGATCACGATTAATCATTTGTACCAACAAGAAAAGAGAAATCAGTAAGATCTGCAGAAGAGTGGGCTGTGAATAGGACTCTGGTGGACGCAGGAAGTTCTGTGGATATAATGTTTTACCACACATTCAAGAAAATAGGATACAAAGATGAAGAAATGCTTAGTTCAACATATCATATCCATGGATTTGGAAAATCTCTAACAAAACCTAAAGGTGAAATTATACTGCGAATTCCACTGGGGGAAATAGAGACATAGATAAATTTGTGCGTGGTGGATGTGAAATCACCATATAATATGCTATTGGGAAGACCATGGATACATGAAATCAAGGCTGTATCATCAACTCTACATCAGTGCATAAAGTTTCCTATGCCTAGTGGAATTGGCGAGATTAGAGGAGATGCAGATTATGCAACGTTATGTTTCCATAATGAAGTATGGAATTGTGAAAATCAAATTCAGTTGCGAAAACAGCGCAGAAAAATGAGGAGAGAAGAAAGGAAAGAAGAAGAATTCAAGATTTACATGATAAGATCACAAGAAGGAAACATAATATTTGACGATGTATCGCAAGAAAGTGATGAACCACTGGAGGTAATAAAAACACCAACACCAATGGGAGAACATGAAGCCAGTTATACTGCAGCAGAACCAACAAAAGAAGTAAATGCTGAAAGTGAAGAAGACCCAAAAATACTGAAAATTGGAACTAAGATGGGTGTGGAGGAAGAAGAACAAACTCTAAACCTTCTGTGAGAATACAAAGATATTTTTGTGTGGAATATGGATGAGATGCATGGAATAGATCCATCTGTTGCATGCCATAGATTGAAGATTAACAAAAATGTGAGACCATTCAAACAAAGAATAAGAAAGATTGCGACCACTTATCATGCCAAGATAGAAGAATAGTTGCAGAAGATGCTTGACGCAGGAATTATAAGGCAAGAAAAATATCCAGAATGGATCGCCAATATGGTAGTAGTTCCCAAGAAAAATAAGGGGATAAGAATTTGCATCGATTTTACTGATCTAAATAAAGCATGTCCCAAAGATAGTTTTCCCTTGCCAGATATCCCGCAGCTGGTGGAATCTGCCGCAGGAAATGATCGAATATCTTCGTTAGATGGATACAAGGGCTATAATCAAATCCCACTTGCATAAGAATATCAAGAACATACTGCATTTTTTTCTCCCAGAGGATTATATTGCTACACAAAGATGCCTTTTGGGTTACGAAATGCAGGAGCAACTTACCAAAGAATGGTGGAAAAGGTGTTCGCAAAATGGATACATAAAACTTTAGAGGTATATGTAGATGATATGTTGGTAAAAAGCAAAGAAGCTAGAAATCATGTGCAGGACTTAAGGGAAATTTTTGATCAGATGCGGCTTTTTAATAACAAAGTAAATCCTGAGAAATGTATTTTCGGAGTATCATCTGGGAAATTCTTAGGATATATTGTATCAAAAGAAGGAATACAAGTTGATCCTGAAAATGTGCAAGTAGTTCGAGATATGCCAACTCTAGCAACATTAAAAGATGTGCAAAAATTGAATGGAATTTTAGCCTCACTAGGAAGATTTATTTCGCGATCATCAAATAAATGCGAACATTTCTTCAATATATTAAAGAAGGGAACAAAATTTAAATAGACAGATGAATGTGAGAAAGCTTTTCAAGGAATTAAGGAATATTTGATGAACATATCCATTTTACAGAAGGCTGAACCAGGAGAAGAATTGTTGATGTACCTTGCGACAACTCAACATGCTTTAAGCGCAGTGCTTTTGCGAAATGACGCAGGAGTTGAAAAACCAATTTACTACATCAGCAAAACATTCAATGTTGCAGAGAAAAATTATTCAAAGATTGAAAAGCTAATTCTGGCGTTAGTTTATGCGGCATCTAAACTTCGTATATATTTCCAAGCGCATAAAATCAAAGTACTAACAAAGGTACCAATTGAATCAGTAATGAAAAATTCAAAAAGATCATGCAGAGTTGAAAGATGGAACGCACAAGTGGGGCATTTTGAGATCCAATATGCAATTTTATCCTCTCCAAAATCTCAAATTGTCGCAGATTTTCTCGCAGAATTTCCTTTGGAGGATGATGAAGCTGTAGAAGACATGATGGATATAGAAGAAGAATATGGGGATCCTAGAGATCTTTTAACAAAACCAAATAGGTGGGAGATATTGGTAGATGGGTCATCCAACGGAGAAGGAAATGGAGTGGGAGTCGTTTTTATTTCGCCAGAAGGTGCAAAAATGGCATTTGCATTTCGACTAGAATTTGAATCTACTAATAATGAGACAGAATATGAGGCTGTAATACATGCTCTAAGATTTGCGATAAAGATGAAGGTGGAGAATGCAAGAATTACCAGTGATTCGCAATTGATTATTCGCCAAATTGAAGGGGAATATGCAACTAATGATATATCTTTGAAAAAATATAAGAAACTTGTAGAAGAATTATCTGCGAAAATTTCAAAACTCAAATGGAGGCATATTTCAAGAAGAGATAATAGGCTCGCAGATGCTTTTGCGTTTATATCAAGTATGATGGTAGACCCGACTGCGAGAAATATAAAAATACAAACACTCATAGCACCTTCAATTAATAAAGAAGAGGAAGAGGAGGCCGAGGCAATGATAGTAGAAAATAATGGCGAAGAATCAAGTAGAATTATCGCAGATTGGCGTGCGGAAATTCACGCATATCTAGCAAGGGGAGAGGTACCAAGAAACATATTGGAAGCACATAAATTAAAAATTAGAGCAACAAATTATGAGTTAAGAGATGGGATATTGTATCGAAAATATTTAAATGGGCCTTCCCTCATATGTTTGACACAAGAAGAAGGAAAACAAATATTAAAAATGTTACATAGTGGGGATGCTGGTAATCACAGCGGTGGAAGATCTTTAGCATACAGAACTAAAATGAAAGGTTATTATTGGCCATATATGCATGAAGATGCAAAGAATTTATCAAGAAGTTGCGAGGAATGTCAGCGATTTGCAAAAAGAATACATGCACCCGGTGAAACATTAACATCCTCAAAAAATGTTTGGCCATTTGGAAAGTGGGGTTTAGATATTGTGGGACCATTTGTACCAGGAATAGGGAAAAAGAGATATTTAATTGTCGCAACAGATTACTTCACAAAATGGGCAGAAGTTAAAGCAGTACATCATATTCGTGATAAGTACATTTTTACATTTATATTTGAAAACATCATTTGCAGATTCGGAATTCCTGCGCAGTTGGTGTCAGATAATGGAAAACAATTTGAAGGACAAAATATAGAGATGTTACTTAATGCATTCAAGATAAAGTGCGGAAAATTGACTCCTTTATACCCACAAGCTAATGGTCAAGCTGAGGAAACTAACAAAACAATCGCAAAATATCAATAGAACATATGGAGTTAACATATGGATTTATATCCTCAATAAGAAGTTAGAACGACATCATATAACATGGTGTCAACAAGTCCATAATGCAGTTTGGGCTTATAATACAACCCGAAGAGAAGCAACTGGGGTATCACCTTTTTGTTTAACATATGGAGTTGAGGAAGTATTACCAACATAAGTTGCTATTCCTACGACAAAAAGAGAAGCTTGGGAAAAGAATCTTAGTGCTGGTATGATTCTAGACAAACTTTATGAAGTAGAAGAGAAGAGAGAAAAAGCATTACAACATATGGAGAACTACCATCGCAGATTAGCTCGCGAATATAATAAGCGAGTAAAGAAACGTGAGTTCCAAGTTGGAGATCTAGTTCTGCGAGAAACACCAGAATATCAGCGAGAAAATGGAGGAAAATTAGCGAAAAAATGGGACGGGCCATATATCATCAAAGAAATAATTGGAACTGGAGCATATAAGTTAATGGATCCATAAGGAAGAGACATGGGTCAAAGACTTGGCATACCATGGAATAGACAATATCTAAGAAAATATTATCAATAAAGGTTTGAAAGACTAGGATGACTGGATTATACGCAAGCAATTGCGAGAGAATAAAAGAGATGTTTCACAAGAATAAAGTTGGCTAAATACAAAGCAATTTTTCGCAATAATTTGCGAGATAATTAATAATTTTAACGCAAATGCATAAGACGGGCGCAAATCGCCTAAAAACATATAAGAATGGGACGAACCTTTGTGGCGTACACCCTAGTTCGCGGATTTTATTCTGTAAGAGGCAATGTCCTTAAAGTACGTCATAAGGGGGGTATCTCTTTGCATGGCTATGGGAAAGGCTATATTCTGCTTTGGAACCTAGTCATGGAGATTTGGGATTATAGAAAATCCATCCGGGAGAGATAACTTGGATTCCCAACTATATAAGGTTATACCCTGGTTGGGCGCCCGAGAGTTTCTCCTAAGGAATGCAAAGTATGATCAAGGCGCCGAGGTACATGGTTAAGTTATGGGTGCCCAGGACGGATGAACCTACCCTGGCCATCCATGGCAAGTCTTGGCTTACGATGTGTTCGTCCCGAAGAAAACCCCACTAGGGTGTAGTCTCGTAACTATAAGCCATATAGGCATAAAGGATAAGAGACTACGAAAACAACTGGTTGTTTTTAGAACTGAATGGGAGGATCTAGTCTTGTATGGAAGAAGTACATCTCCTTGAAGGGGCAACCAGGGGGAGAGATAAGGGCGATACCCTCCATTAGGGATCTGTGTATCAAAAAAGACGGCAATGTCATGGGACTTTATATTCGCAAGAATATTTAGGCCCGTCATATTGCCGCATGACATGCCAAAAAGCCTAAAAAGAAATTATAAGATGAGATCAATGGGTTTTTGCGATAAGATCAATGATAAGAGGATATAAATCGCAAATACGTCCTGCGATTTAATCGCAAAGACGGCAATGTCATAAGTCATAAAAATCAAAAAGAGATTAATCTCACAAGATGGCTTAGACTTATCATATTGTCGCAGAGATCAAAATAAATGATAAGGTAAGATCAATGGATTATTACATGTGAAAGTAAGAATGTCCTGCGATCTTGTCGCATAAAAGTGGCATAATAAGACCTTTAACTAGGAAGGAGAAATAAGACCATAAGAGAGGTTATATCTGCGAAGTTATTTGCGATACTTCATTTATCATATTGCAGATTAACAACAAGAGGCAAGTTTAGGATTTCTTACAATGATAATATATCAGTACTTCACAAGGAAGATTATGAGGGGAAAATATGGGGATTATAAAACAATATTTCATTATCTTCCTTGAGAAGAATCAAGATAATAAAAAGAAGACAATCAAGTTACAAGAATTTGTGATAGGAGATTCAGGTTAATAAAAATATATAATCAGAAGAAGATGATTGAGTTAAAAAAATTGCAATATTTCGCAAAAGAAGTAGGAAGAAGAAAGATTCAATAATTACAACCATTCGCAGGACAGGGAAAAGAACAAGATATTTCGCAGGAAGACATGATAAAACAAGATTTAAAACTTCAAAAGAGTATTCTTCTTTAATTTCATCATTCTTGTTTGCTACTATTATCTTCACCAGCAATATCTTTTTCAGTTTGAGTTTCTCCATCATCAGCGATTGATTTTTGAGGAGGATTTTGTTCTTCTGCTTCATTATGAGGGTTTTCTTGTTCTTCTATTTCTCCATCACTAGCGATTACCCTTTGAGGAGGATTTTGTTCTTCTGCTTCATTGGGAAGGTTTTCTTCTTCTTCTATTTCTTTAGTTGGGTTTTGTTCATCTTCGGAAAAATCTTCTTCATCACTTGAATAATTTAGATCTTCATCAATGAGACGAGGAACTTCATTATTATTTATCTCCAAGGGTTTGATCTTTATAGGAGGTAAAGAATGAGAGAATAGAACATTGTTTACGAGAACCTCAGCGCCTAAATGAGCCTTGCAGAGGCAATTTTTTTCCCGGTTTCTGATCTCTATATCCTTGAAGTATTCAAGGTAGTCAAATCTTCTCAATGCTCTGTTGCGAGAGTTAGAAAGCGCGGTATTCTTTTTGCGAAGTTTGGCCAACTTCGTAGACAGATCAGAGATAGAAGCTTGAAGATGCTTCTTAGATTCTTCGGAATAAAAGTTGCATATTAGATGGAATTCTCGCAAGAAATAAGATGGGAAAATACAATGAAATATTTAATAGATGAGGCAGACAAAATGACTACCTTCCTTTTGCGAGGATAAATTTTGAATTATGTTAAGGAAGCAATTCTTCCATTGATTCATGGTATCATCGAAAGTATCACCAACTTTACCTTTCAAACGAGATTTTATACTTTTCTCTTTAGAAAGAAGATAAGCATTTTCTTCTTTTAAGGAGGAATGGGATTTCTTCAGTTGAGCATAGTCATCTTTGAGATTGTTGACTTTTACGCTTAGAGCTAATCTACCTTTTATAAGTTTATCTTGTTCAGTGGTAGATGATTCGGTTATCTTTTTAATGTCATCTTTCAATACACGAAGAGATTGCTCTTGGCTGTCACACAACTTTTGAAGATTGCCCAATTGCTGCGAATAAACCATTGTTTTATTCACAAAGCTACGTTTCTCTTGAGACAAAGTTTTGTTTTCATCTGATAAAGATTCCGCCTTCAAATTAGTCTGATTTAGCGAATATAAAAGTTGAGTGGCTTCATTGCTGAGGCAATCTCGTTCGCAAATTAGTTGGTTATTCTCATTCTTAAGATTATTTATCTCGTCAATTGAATATGTGTGAAGAATATTCAATCTATCAAATTGATTTTTCCAAGGCTCTTTCCCAATGCGGACTTCATCGGCGATGGTTTCCCATTCAAGTATCTTCATTAATTGGTTATGTTTTGAAGCTAAATATGCGTCAACAAATAAATAAAGAAAAATTGAGTACGTAGAAAACAAAGATTTACTGAGGTAAAAGCAGAGGAAAGAAAGTTATACCTTTCAGATCATCATTTCTGCTGAAGATTTTCGCAGTCCAATTCAGAATTGCGAAGCTTATGATCGAGAAGTTCACATTCTAAAGTTTTTGCTTGAAGGTTCTTCTTAAAGGTTTCAACCTCACTTTCTAAAGCAGTTAGCGAAGATGAAGAACCGAAAGATCCGAGATGCTTACTTAGAATCATATAAACATCCTGTCTCGCAGGATCTGTAGAAGATTTCATAGCATCGTTCCAAACTTCAGATAATATTTGAAAAGCAGCTTCAACCCCTGTTGCTATTTCTTGGGAAGAAGGAAGAGAAGTAGAGGAATAGGTTTTGGCAACATCATTCATCGCAGGAACTTGATTAGAATCATTCGTGGTAGTAGGAGTGGAAAAAGGAACTTGATTAGTCGCGATTCTGATCTCATTTACCGCAACATCATTCACCGCAGCTTCATTTACCGTAGTCTCATTTACCGCAACATCATTCACCGCAGCTTTATTTACCGTAGTTTTATTCATCACGGCTTCATTCATCGCAGGTTTATTTGCTGCTGATTCATTCATCATAGTTCCAACCATCATAGTTTCATCTATCGAAACTTTTAAAATATTGGGATTATTAGAGATGGAAATATTAGCATCAATAACTTCACTTGGAATTGATGAAGAAGTAGTATGGGTGTTAATATTGGAATTCACGCAGGGAGAAGGATAAGATTTATCTTGCGGAGGAACATGGTCTGCAGGCAAAAAATCAAGAATATCCACTTCATCTGAAAGAACTTTAAATTGACGAGAACGCTTAAGAGGTCTAGAAATATTCTTTTCACTCTGCGAATAATAACGTAGATAAGAAACAAAGTCAACAATATTGTTATTTTAAAGAAATAGATATTTCTTACTACCTTATCATTCTCAGATCTCTTCGCCTTCCCAACACGCTTTTTCTGAGGACCCTTAGGCTTAGGGTTTTTGATAGTAATCTTAGTCTGAGAAGTAGTGTTACTGAAAAAGATAATAAAATATGGGGATTATAAAGAAAATCGGGCGATAGAAATGATATAACATGAACAAAATAAGATTCGAGATAAGAACCTACCTTTGAGTTTCCATTAGAGCAGCAACAGGAAGGATAACAGGAAAGAAAAAGTTGCAGACAAAAAAGGAAGAAGTTGAAGAAAAGAGAGAAGGTGAAAGAAGACATATCCTCGAGTGGGACATCTATTTATAGATGAAGAATGGGTAACTGGGCTAATCGGTAAAGAAGTAAGGAATGACACGTGTCAACGGTAAAAACGTAAAATAGGGAATTTTGTCTGGTAAAAGACAAGGAGTTGCGGCAAATCAAGAAACTTAAATTCTCATGATCTTTATCTTCTTCGCAGAAAAGATATGAGAAGAGGCAAGATGTAGGATCAGAATATTGTCACAGCAATATTCCTGCGAAATAAAAAACAGTGATATTCTGCGATAAATCTCAAAATGACGTAAGGAATGACATATCGGATGAAAACGACAGAAACATGAGAAAAGCGTGACATTTCTGCGATGAATCAATAAAACCTGCGAAAGATTAAGGCGGTGCAAACTGCGATATGTCGCAAGAACCCAGATCCGAAACTAAAGGGAATCTTAGCTGTAAATGAGCTGTCATGAGCTGTAATCCACTATGTAAATTCCTATATAAAGGAAATGAATAGTTCCATAGAGAATGATGAATTTTTGAGTGCTAAGAAAGTTTTTAGGAGAGATAAAATCTTATTAAGTGAATTGTATTCTTGATTACTGTAATTCTTTTAAGATCATATTAATAAAAAAGGTCCTTAATCTTCAAATTGTGTCATAAATATTGATAAATTCTTGAGTAGGGTGTAGTGTGGGAATTCCTGCAACTACATGGAGGTTAACATTAACTTGGCTAATAGTGATTCACCATATTATACTAACTTTGCTTTTGTGGCTATGTCTTTCACAGGGGAGTGTGTGGGAGCAAGGAATGTTAAAGACCCAGCAACTGAACTCAGCAGAGCAAGCAGAGGAGCTCAACTAGCACTGACTTGGGGAAAGAGAATGTAAAGGACCACCATTGACTTTGCATCAGGGGAAGAAGAAATACTACAAGCCATACAAAAAGGTTACCAACTAGAATTTCAAAAAATATTTCAGGGAGATTACATTCCAAGTGCAGACACGAATTTTGAATCCATAGACTTTGCCTTGGGAAGACTCATTAAACTAGCTCCACAACAACTAAACAATGCTACTAACTTAGATAGGATATCCATCCCTTCTACCTTCCTCCAAACCTTAAACTGGAAAGCCCTAATCTTCATTTATTTTTGACAGCATTACAGTCCATTTCAAACTTTAGAGTAAGTTGCTCTTTTTGAGCTTCGTTTCTCTTTTCATTATATAAAAAAAAGAGCGAGGACATGATGCTCAGGTTAAATAAGCATGAATTTGTCAAAGAAAGAATTTTAACCGAAATCGATGTCCAAGAGGAATTTTCCAGTCTTTAAAATCCAATACCATGTTTGCTTCTGAAGCCTACAGAATAATATCAGCAACTTCTTAAGATTATACCATCCTTGGGAATTGCAAACATAAATATTATGAAGGTTTATAGTAGATAAAAAAAACTTACCGTATTCTTCAAATACTCTGGTTTTGTAGAAAGGGATTGAATCAAAGCACTGCGGTCCTAATAACCATGCCACGTGTAGTTGCAGGAATTCCCACAATACACCCTATTCAAGAATTTATCAATATTTATGACATGATTTGAAGATTAAAGACACTTTTTCATTAATATGATCTTAGGGAATTTTACAAAAATCAAGAACACAGAACACTTAGTAAAGATTTTCTCTCTCCTAAACACCTTCCTAGCTCTCAAAAATTCATCCTCCTCTCTGGAACTATTCATTTCCTTTATATAGGCATTTACATAGTGGATTACATCTCATGACAGCTCATTTACAGCTAAGATTCCCTTTAATTTTGGATCTAGGTTCCTGCGATAAATCGCAGGTGGCACCGCCTTAATATTTCGTAGGCTTAATCGATTCATCGTAAAAATGTCACGCTCTTCTCATGTTTCTGTCGTTTTCATCCAACATGTCATTTCTTACGTCACCTTGAGATGTTTCGCAGAATATCATTGATATATCACAGAACTGTTGCTTATTATTGATGTGTCGCAGATCTGTTGTTTATTTCACAGGAATATTGTTGTAAAAATATTCTGATCCGACATCTTGCCTCTTCTCATATCTTTTCTGCGAAGAAGATAAATATCATGAGAACTTAAGTTTCTTGATTTGCCGCAACTCCTTACTTTTTACCCGACAAAGTTCCCTACTTTACGCTTTTATTGCTGACACGCGTCAGTCTTTACCGATTAACCCGGTTACCCATCCTTCATCTATAAATAAAGGTTCCACTCGAGAATATTTCTTTCTTCTTTCACCTTCTCTTTTCTCTTCAACTTTTCCTTTATTTTTTTGTCTGCAACTTTTTCTTTCCTGGAATCCTTCCTGTTGCTGCTCTAATGGAGACTCAAAGGTATGTTCTTATCTTGGATCTTATTTTGTTCATGTTATGCTATCTTTATCGTCCAATTTTCTTCATAATCCCCATATTTTATCATATTTTTCAGTAATATCACTTCTCAGACTAAGATTACTATCAAAAACCCTAACCCTAAGGGTTCTCAGAAAAGGCGTGTTGGGAAGACAAAAAGATCTGAGAATGATAAGGTAGTAAGAAACATATATTTCTTTGAAATAACAATATTGTTGCCTCTGTTTCTTATCTACATTATTATTCGCAGATTGAAGAGAATATTTCTAAACCTCTTAAGCGTTCTCGTCAAGTTAAAGCTCTTTCAGATGAAGTGGATATTCTTGAATTTCTACCACTGCTCTGTTCCGCCATAAGATAAATCTTCTCCTTCTCCTCGTGTAAATTCTAATATTAACACCAACACTACTTCTTCATTAATTCCAAACGAAACTATTGATGCTAATATTTCCATCAATATTTCAAAAGTTACGATGAATGAACCTTTAAAAGATGGAACTAAAGTGAATGAATCAGCATCCAGTGATCCTGCGATTAATGAAACTGTGGTGAATGAAACCACGGTAAATGAAACTGCGGTGAATGAAGCTAAGGTAAATGAAACTGCGGTGAATGAAGTCGTGATGATTGAAGCTGCAATGAAAGATGTTGCGACGAATGAGACTGTAATTGCGACTAACCAAGTTCCTTCTTCTACTCCTACTACCGCGAATGATTCTAATCTTCAAGTTATTGTCGCCAAAACCTCTTCATATACTTCTCTTCCTTCTTCTCAAGAAATAGAAACAGGGGTTGAAGCTGCTTTTCAAATGTTATCTGAAGTTTTAAATGATGCTATGAAATCTTCTACAGACCCTGCGAGACAAGATATTTATATGATTTTAAGTAAGCATCTTGAATCATGCGGTTATTCGTCTAAGCTAACTGCTTTAGAAAGTGAAATTGAAACCTTGAAGAAGAATCTTCAAGCAAAAACTTTAGAATGTGAACTTCTCGATCATAAGCTTCGCAATTCTGAATTAGACTGCGAAATTCTTCGCAGCAGAAATGATGATCTGAAAGGTATAATTTTCTTGCCTCTGTTTTTTCCTCAGTAATTCTTTATTTTCTATGTACTCAATTTTTCTTTATTTATTTGTTGTCGCATATTTAGCTTCAAAACATAACCAATTATTGAAGATACTTGAATGGGAAACAATCGCTTATGAGACCCGCATTGGGAAAGAGTCTTGGAAAAATCAATTTGATAGATTGAGTACTCTCCACGGATATTCAATTGACGAGATAAATAATCTTAAGAATGAGAATAATCTGCTAATTTGTGAACGAGATCGCCTAAGTAATGAAGCCACTCAACTTTTATATTCGCTAAATCAGACTAATTTGAGGGTGGAATCTTTATCATACGAAAACAAAACTTTATCCCAAGAGAAACGTAGCTTTGTGGATACAACAAGGATTTATTCGCAGCAATTAGGCAATCTTCAAAAGTTGTGTAAGGAGCAAGAGCAATCCCTTCGTGCATTGAAAGATGAACTTAAAAAGATAACTGAATCATCTTCTGCTGAACAAGAGAAACTTATAAAGGGTAGGTTAGCTCTAAGTGTAAAAGTCAACTATCTCAAAGATGATTGTACTCGATTGAAAGAAGAAAATGCTTATCTTCGCAATTGTGAAAAAAGTATAAAATCTCGTTTGAAAGGTAAGGTTGGGGATAATTTTGATGATGCTATGAATCGATGGAAGAGTTTCTTCTTTAACATAATTCATACTTTATCTTCACATCTATTAATTACTTCATTGTATCTTCTCATTGTATTTTTCGCGAGAATTCCATCTAATATGCAATTTTTCTTTCGCAGAATCTGAGAAACATCTTCAAGTTTCTATCTCTGATCTGTCTATGAAGTTAGCCAAACTTCGCAAAAAGAATACCGCGCTTTCCAACTCTCACAACAGAGCATTGAGAAGGTTTGATTATCTTGAATATTTCAAAGATATAGAGATCAGAAACCGGGAAAAGAATTGCCTCCGCAAGGCTCATTTAGGCGCTAAAGTTTTTGTAAACAATGTTCTATTCTCTCATTCTTTATCTCCTATGAAGATCAAACCCTTGGAGATAGATAATAACGAAGTTCCCCATCCCATAGATGAAGATCTAAATTATTTAAGTAATGAAGAAGAAGATTTTTCTGAGGATGAAAAAAACCCACCTAAAGAAAACGCACCTAAAGAAATAGAAGAAGAAGGGAACCCTCTCAATGATGGAGAATATCAAGGAAATCCTCATAAAGAATCAGAAGAACATAATTCTCCTCGCAAAACAATCACTGGTGATGGAGAAATCCAAACTGAAAAAGGTGCCGCTGATGAAGATAATAGTAGCGAGCAAGAATGATAGAATTAAGGAAGAATATTTTCTGAAGTTTTATATTCTTGCGAAATATCTTGTTCTTTTCCTTGTCCTGCAAATGATTGTAATTTCTGAATCTCTTTTGCGAAACATTGCAGTTTTTGTAACCCCATCATCGTCTTCTGATTATATATTTTTATTAATCTGAATCCAATCTTCATTAATTCTTGTAACTTGATTATCTTTTTTTTTTTTTTTTAAAAAAAAATTCTTCTCAAGGAAGATAATGAAATATTCTTTTATAATCCCCATATTTGCCCCTCATAATTTCCTTGTGAAGTATTGAATTTGTTACCCTTGTAAGAAAATCCCAGACTTGCCTCTTGTAATCAATCTGCAATATGATAGATGAATTATCCCAATCAACGCTGCGAAAAATCTGTTATATGCTTTGCAGATATAACCTCTCTTGTGGTCTTATTTTGCCTTCCTAGTTAAAGGTCTTATTATGCCACTTTTATGCGACAAGATCGCAGGACATTCTTACTTTTACATGTAATAATCCATTGATCTTGCCTTATCATTTAATTTTAATCTTTGCGACAATATGATAAATCTAAGCCACCTTGTGAGAGTAATCTCTCTTTGATTTTTAAGACTTATGACATTGCCATCTTTGCGATTTATATCCTCTTATTATTGATTTCATTTATTTTATCTTTTGATCTTGTCGCGAAAACCCATTGATCTCATCTTAACTTTTCTTTTTAGGCTTTTTGGCCAGTTACGCGGCAATGTGACGGGCCTAAATATTCTTGCGAATATAAAGTCCCATGAAATTGCTTTATGTGTCACGCGACAATATGACGGGCCTAAATATTCTTGCGAATATAAAGTCCCATGACATTGTTGTCTTTTTTGATACACAACTCCCTAATGGAGGGTAACGCCCTTATCTCTCCCCCCGGTTTCCCCTTCAAGGATTATACATCGTCCATACAAGACTAGCAATTTCCCATCCGGTTCTGCCAACAACCAGTTGTTTTCGCAGCCTTGTCCTTTATTCCTTATATGGCTTATAGTTACAAGACTGCACCCTAAGTGGGGTTTTTTTCAGGCCGAACACATCGTAAGCCAAGACTTGCCGTGGATGTCCAGGGTAGGTTCATCCATCCCGGGCACCCACATCTCAACCGTGTACCTCGGTGCCTTGATCATACGTTGCATTCCTTAGGAGAAACTCTCGGGCGCCCAACCAGGGTATAACCTTATATAGTTGGGAATCCAAGTTATCTCTCCCGGATGGATTTTCTATAATCCCAAATCTCCATGACTAGGTTCAGCGAGCGGTATAGCCTTTCCCATAGCCATGCAAAGAGATACCCCCCTTATGACGCACTTTAAGGACATTGCCTCTTACGGAATAGAATCCGCGAACTAAGGTGTACGCCATAAAAGTTCGTCCCATTCTTATATGTTTTTAGGCAATTTTCGCCCATCTTATGCATTTGCATTAAAATTCTTAATTATTCTGCAAATTATTGCGGAAAATAGCTTTTATATTTAGCCAACTTTGTTCTTGCAAAACATCTCTTTTATTCTCTCGTAATTTCTTGCGTGTAATCCATTCATTCTAGTCTTTCAAACCTTTATTGATAATATTTTCTTAGATATTGTCTATTCCATGGTCTGCCAAGTCTTTGACCCATGTCTCTTCCTTATGGATCCATTAATTTATATGCTCCAGTTCCAACTATTTCTTTGATGATATATGGCCCATCCCATTTTTTCGCTAATTTTCCTCCATTTTCTCGCTGATATTCTTGTGTTTCTCGCAGAACTAGATCTCCAACTTGGAACTCACGCTTCTTTACTCATTTATTATATTCACGAGCTAATCTGCGATGGTAGTTTTCCATATGTTGTAATGCCTTTTCTCTCTTCTCTTCTACCTCATCAAGTTTGTCTAGAATCATACCAGCACTAAGATTCTTTTCCCAAGCTTCTCTTTTTGTTGTAGGAATAACAACTTCTGTTGGTAATACTGCCTCAACCCCATATGTTAAACAAAAAGGAGATTCCCCAGTTGCTTCTCTTCGTGTTGTATTATAAGCCCAAACTGCATTATGAACTTGTTGACACCACGTTCTATGATGACCTTCTAACTTATTTTTTAGAATATCTGCGATTGTTTTGTTAGTTGCTTCAGCTTGACCATTGGCCTGTGGGTATAAAGGAGTCGACTTTCCGCACTTTATCTTGAATGCATTAAGTAACATCTCTATATTTTGTCCTTCAAATTATTTTCCATTATCTGACACCAACTCTGCTGCTGAATCCGAATCTGCAAATGATATTTTCAAATATAAATGTGAAAATGTCCTTATCACGAATATGCTGTACTGCTTTAACTTCCGCCCACTTTGTGAAGTAATTTGTTGCGACAATTAAGTATCTCTTTTTCCCTGTTCCCGGTACAAATGGTCCCACAATATCTAAACCCCACTTTCCAAATGGCCAAACATTCTTTGAGGATGTTAATGTTTCACCTGGTGTATGTATTCTTTTTGCAAATCTCTGACATTCCTCGCAACTTCTTGATAAATTCTTTGCATCTTCATGCATATATGGCCAATAATAACCTTGCATTTTAGTTCTGTATGCTAAAGATCTTCCGCCGCTGTGATTACCAGCATCTCCACTATGTAACATTTTTAATATTTGTTTTCCTTCTTATTGTGTCAAACATCTGAGGGAAGGCCCATTTAAAGATTTTCGATATAATACCCCATCTCTTAACTCATAATTTGTTGCTCTACTTTTTAATTTATGTGCTTCCAATCTGTTCCTTGGAATCTCCCCACTTGCTAGATATGCGTGAATTTCCGCACGCCAATCTGCGATAATTCGACTTGATTCTTCGCCATTATTTTCTACTACCATTGCCTCAGCTTCCTCTTCTTCTTCTTTATTAATTGATGGTGCTATGAGTGTTTGTATTTTTATATTTCTCGCAGTCAGATCTACCATCATACTTGATATAAACGCAAAAGCATCTGCAAGCCTGTTATCTCTTCTTGAAATATGCCTCCATTTGAGTTTTGGAATTTTCGCAGATAATTCTTCAACAAGTTTCTTATATTTTTTCAAAGATATATCGTTAGTTGCATATTCCCATTTAATTTGCCGAATAATCAACTATGAATCACTGGTAATTCTTGCATTCTCCACCTTCATTTCTATCGCAAATCTTAGAGCATGTACTACAGCCTCATATTTTGTCTCATTATTGGTAGATTCAAATTCCAGTCGAAATGCAAATGCTATTTTTGCGCCTTCTGGCGAAAAACGACTCCCACTCCATTTCCTTCTTCATTGGATGATCCATCTACTAATGACTCCCACCTATTTGGTTCTGTTAAAAGATCTCTTGGATCCCCATATTCCTCTTCTATATCCATCATGTCTTCTACAGCTTCATCATCCTCCAAAGGAAATTTTGCGAGAAATTCTGCTATAATTTGAGATTTTGGCGAAGATAAAATTGCATATTGGATTTCAAAATGCCCCACTTGTGCGTTCCATCTTTCAACTCTGCCTGATCTTTTTGAATTTTTCATTACTGACTCAATTGGTACTTTTGTTAATACTTTGATTTTATGCGCTTGGAAATATATGCGAAGTTTAGAAGCCGCATAAACTAACGCCAAAATTAGCTTTTCAATCTTCGAATAATTTTTCTCCGCAGCATTAAATGTTTTGCTGATGTAGTAAATAGGTTTTTCAACTCCTGCGTCATTTCGCAATAGTACTGCGCTTAAAGCATGTGGAGTTGTCGCAAGATATATCAGCAATTCTTCTCCTGGTTCAGCCTTCTATAAAATGGATATATTCATCAAATATTCTTTAATTCCTTGAAAAGCTTTCTCACATTCATATGTCCATTTAAATTTTGTTCCCTTTTTTAGTATGTTGAAGAAATGCTTGCATTTATCTGATGATCGCGAAATAAATCTTCCTAGTGAGGCTAAAATTCCATTCAATTTTTGCACATCTTTTTCTGTTGCTGGAGTTGGCATATCTCGAACTGCTTGCACCTTTTCAGGATCAACTTGTATTCCTTCTTTTGACACAATATATCCCAAGAATTTCCCAGATGATACTCCGAAAGTACATTTCTCAGGATTTACTTTGATATTAAAAAGCCGCATATGATCAAAAATTTCCCTTAAGTCCTGCACATGATTTTTAGATTCTTTGCTTTTTACCAACATATCATCCACATATACCTCTAAAGTTTTATGTATCCATTTCGCGAACACCTTTTCCACCATCCTTTGGTAAGTTGCTCCTGCATTTCGTAATCCAAAAGGAATCTTTGTGTAGCAATATAGTCCTCTGGGAGAAAAGAATGCAGTATGTTCTTGATCTTCTTCCGCAAGTGGGATTTGATTATAACCCTTGTATCCATCTAACGAAGATATTCGATCATTTCCTGCGGCAGATTCCACCAACTGCGGAATATCTGGCAAGGGAAAACTATCTTTGGGACATGCTTTATTTAGATCAGTGAAATCAATGCAAATTCTTATCCCCTTATTTTTCTTAGGAACTACTACCATGTTGGCTATCCATTCTGGATATTTTTCTTGCCTTATAATTCCTGCGTCTAGCATCTTCTGTAATTCTTCTTCTATCTTGGCATGATAAGTAGTCGCAATCTTTCTTATTCTTTGTTTGAGTGGTCTGACATTTTTGTTAATCTCCAATCTGTGGAACGCAACAGATGGATCTATTCCAGGCATCTCGTCCATATTCCACGCAAAAATGTCCCTGTATTCTCGCAGAAGGTTTACAGTTTGCTCTTCTTCCTCCACATCCATCTTAGTTCCAATTTTCAGTATTTTTGGGTCTTCTTCACTGCCAACATTTACTTCTTTTGTGGGTTCTGCTGCAATATAACTGTCTTCATGTTCTCCCATTGGTGTTGGTGTTTTTATTACCTCTGCTTGTTCATCACTTTCTTGCGATACATCGTTAAATATTCCTTTTCCTTCTTCTGATCTTATCATGTAAATCTTGAATTCTTCTTCTTTCTTTTCTTCTTTCCTCATTTTTCTGTGCTGTTTTCGCAATTGAATTTGATTTTCACAATTCTTTACTTCATTCTGGAAACACAACACTGCACAATCTGTATCTCCTCTAATCTCGCCAATTCCGCTAGGCATATGAAATTTTATGCACTGATGTAGAGTTGATGATACAGCCTTGATTGCATGTATCCATGGTCTTCCCAACATCATATTATATGGTGATTTCACGTCCACTACACACAAAGTTATCTGCGTTTCTATTTCCCCCAGCAGAATTCACACTATAATTTCACCTTTAGGTTTTGTTAGAGATTTTCCAAATCCATGAACATGATATGATGGACTAAGCATTTCTTCATCTTTGTATCCCATTTTATTGAATGTGTGGTAAAACATTATATCCACAGAACTTCCGGCGTCCACCAGAATCCTATTTACAGCCCATTCTTCTGTAGATTTTATTGATTTCTCTTTTCTTGTTGGCACAACAGACACTGTGATCATCAATAGAGATGTATGACTTAAATTTTCTTTCAGAATTTCTGCTGCTATGAATGTGATCTTCTGTTTTTCCCAATCTTTTAGCAGTGATACTTCCTTTTCCAACATGATTTTATTTCCTTCAAAATCTCGCTTGTGTATCCTTCCTCCAATATCTTCATGGAACTTATCTATCATCATCTTTGTTATTACATCACACTCCAATTTCTTTTGATTATCTTTGACCTCAACCATATTTTCTTCCACCAATTTTCTTGATATTCTTCTAACTCTTGAATAATTTCTTTCTTTTTCCTAATTTTTACTATGATTTTCAACTATTCATCCCTGTTTCTGGGCGCCAAAATGTAGTTGCAGGAATTCCCACACTACACCCTATTCAAGAATTTATCAATATTTATGACATGATTTGAAGATTAAAGACACTTTTTCATTAATATGATCTTAGGGAATTTTACAAAAATCAAGAACACATAACACTTAGTAAAGATTTTCTCTCTCCTAAACACCTTCCTAGCTCTCAAAAATTCATCCTCCTCTCTGGAACTATTCATTTCCTTTATATAGGCATTTACATAGTGGATTACAGCTCATTTACAGCTAAGATTCCCTTTAATTTTGGATCTAGGTTCCTGCGATAAATCGCAGGTGGCACCGCCTTAATATTTCGTAGGCTTAATCGATTCATCGCAAAAATGTCACACTCTTCTCATGTTTCTATCGTTTTCATCCAACATGTCATTTCTTACGTCACCTTGAGATGTTTCGCAGAATATCATTGATATATCGCAGAACTGTTGCTTATTATTGATGTGTCGCAGATCTGTTATTTATTTCACAGGAATATTGTTGTAATAATATTCTGATCCTACACCACGCTTAAGATGCCACCACTGTATCACGAATCTATAACTGTACATATACATTTGAATAAAAAACATAGATGACAAGGCATACCTTGACCCAAAGAGGTGAGCAATCAAAAAATTTAAGAAACCATTTGTGTGTATTCATGTTAAATGAGTCTGCTTCCTCCACACCATCCAAATATTGGCGGTATTCTGGACATATGCAAGCGCTTCTAGCATATGCAGCATCGATGTGGAACCACAGCTCATTATCCTATCGAGAATATATGAAATAGCACATACTTAAAAATATTAGCTAAATCCCAAAAGTTGATAGTAGATTTAGAATCAAGAAGGTGTATCCACTTGAAGTATCCACTTGAAGTCCTGATTATATATTTTTTTAGCATATCACTGCTAGGTTTTCTGAGAACAATACATTATGTTAAAAATGTTACCTTGGATATTTTCCCCAAAGAAGACAAGGGATCCACTGCTGTTGAGGAAGTTGTACCAACCTGACAATTGACACATTCCAATTTTTCATCAATGAGTAAGAAACAAAACACCACTAAACCGTACGCAGTACTATAACATTCTTAACCATAGGACAATCTTGCCAAGACTCTTAAGGTTTTATTCCTCTTACTGTGATGGATAGGAAAAACGGTCTTAGACCAGTTGCAATGTCCTTGGAGATTTCTTCACGAAGTACGTCGGGGGATAGTGCATAATTAGTAGAAGAATTTGTTTTCACCATTCTACAATTCTCTAGATGAACCCCAGGAATCTATGTCATCATGAAAGAAACATCTCAGATACCTCCCTCTTTTTTAGGAGTTTGCAACCTAAAAAATTGCGAAGAAGAAATTAATACAGTAGTTTAGTCTAAATAAAGGACTGTCTTCCATTCCAAACCGTATATTATCCTTTTTCTATCAAAATTCGATTTATACAAATGCTAAGGTAGCATAAAAGAAAGCTAACTTCATGTAACTAGTTGTAGACTTCATATGTTACTAAAACTAGATTCACAAAGAAAAAGTTATAAAAGGTACATACAAATCTAAAAGTTCACTCAAAAATACTCTCAATATACCTGGCACGCCTTTTGCATGGATGCATGTGCTTGATCGGATGCATATGCAACAAGTTGGGGAAGAGAGGTTTTTCCAACCTTCTTCAACACCTTGTCACGTGCAGCAAGTAATTCTACTAGAATTGCTTCACTTGTTGTACCCTGAATCACCCCACCACCTTGCCCTGCGACATGATTATAAGAAGGACAACCAAATGTGGTTTATAGTTGCTAATGAGAGAAAACATATAATACTAATGATATATTTAAACTGAAACTTGTATTTGTTGAATTCATTAGAAACTCAAAAGTAGTGACTTATGATTTTAAAAGTACCATATAATGATATTTTTACTTGCATATGGCCTTAGGACACCAAATGTAACAGTAAAGTGAGTTTGCTAATCATGATACCCCTCACCAAGGAAAGAAAACACTAATCCTATCTCATAATAGCACTTATGTCATGAACTTAAACGCAGTATCCTTTGGGCTATGCGGCATATGAGTTTCATCATAATGAAATCTCTAATAGGAGTTCTTACCTGAAGAAAGTAAATATTCAGGTAATTGCAGCATTTTCGCAAGACAATCCAGTACAATGACTTCGAGTTCTGTTGCAGCAGGAGAAGTAACCCAGTTGAACCTGAAAATGTGTGGGTCTAACAACCTCACCTAATATTTCGATTATCAATTTGTATGGACAACTCCGAGTTGTTTTCTAGAGAATCAACTAGACAGTTAGACTCAATCAATAAAAAATACTCAAGGAGTTATTATCTCAATCTCTCGATTTGATTTACTCAAGCAAATATGATTCGCGAGTCTAATTAAAGAGAGATAACTTAGATGGTACCAAAGACCAATATCCAAGTGTCAATCGATTTAAATCAACAACCAACAAGGTCGGATATTCTAATCGATTAAACAACGCACAACCTATATTATTTCAATTATATAACAAAATATAATGCGAAATAGAATTAACACAGACACCAGAATTTTGTTAACGAGGAAACCGCAAATGAAGAAAAACCCGGGACCTAGTCCAGATTAAACATACATAGTATTAAGACTCTACAGACACAAGCCTACTCCAAATTAACTTCGGCCTGGACTGTAGTTGAACCCCAACCAATCTCACACTGATCCAAGGTACAATTATGCTCCTACGCCTCTGATACCTGCAGGATACTGGGCACTTGATTCGCTTAGCTGATATCACCCACAACCAAGAGTTGCTACGACCCAAAGTCGAAGACTTTAGCAAACAAATCTGTCTCACACAGAAAAGTCTACAGGTAATAGATAAATTCATCTCCCACGAATAAACCTATGAGTTTTGTTCCGTCTTTTGATAAATCAAGGTGAACAGGAACCAATCGACAAAACCAGAGTTATATTCCCGAAGAACAACTCAGTTTCATCAATCACCTCACAATAAACTTAATCGACGCAGCGAAGAAGATTATTGAGGAATCACAAACATTGAGACGAAGATGGTTGTGACTACTTTTATCTTTCCTATCGGAGATATAAATCTCAAGCCAATTATTACAATTGTACTCGTACGATAGAAATAGCAAGATCAGATCATACAACTAAAAGAAAAGTAGTATCGGTCTGGCTTCACAATACCAATGAAGTCTTTAAGTCGTTAACCTGGTTTTAGAAGAACAAAACAAAAGGTTAAAGGAGAATCGACTCTAGCTTTAGCAAACTAGTATCACACATAATGTGTGAGGATTAGGTTTCCCAGTTGCTAGAGTTCTCCCTTATATAGTCTTTCAAATCAGGGTTTGCAATCAATGTTAGCTTAGTAACAAAGCATTCAATATTCACCGTTAGATGAAAACTTAGCTTGTCATACACACATGTACTTGACGTTTTGAGTTTGTGTAACCGTACCCAAACTTGTACAATGGTTGGTTCAATATTATTCAACAAAATGGTTAGCCAAATGATAACTTTCATATCAACCATATTCTACTTCACCATAACTAGTCCAATTGACTCAAATAAACTAGTTAGAGAGTTGTTCAATTTCTATGAGATATCAAGTACTACAAGAGATACAATTGAATCAAAAACGATATGATTCACTCGAATCATTTCATGAACTATAAAGCCACGGTTTGCAAAATCATTCCTTAGTAATTTAAGATAAGTTCACGAACAACGTTTTCAGACATAACCTCTTGAGTTCGCGGACTGAGTTCACGGACACAAGCTAACCGGTTTAAGTTGATAAAATCTAGCAGAATTTCTTAGGATGAGAATTTCTGTCAGTTCGCGGACTGCACCTGAGCTTCAACTTCGACAGATATTCTTGGGTTCGAGAACTTACGCCAGTTCGCGGACTGAGTTGCTACTCACGTTCCGGTTCCACTTGATCAACAAAGTTCGCAAACTTCGGTTCAAGTGTTAAGGACTTATACATATATGTGTTGCCACAATAATGTTTATATCCCACAATGGTTATATAGTATAAACTCTCATTTCAATCATTGAAACATTCTCAGAGGACGTCATATAGTTATTATTCACGAACTAGTTTTCGTCAGAGCAATTTCCAAAGTGATTGAAACATAACATGACTTTCGTCACTAGTCAAAGATGAACTTGGCTAAAGATAAAGCTTTACCAACACCCATTTCGAGAAATAGATAAGTGAGATATAGTCAGCTCGAAATGTCACATGTACATATTCTTAGTCTATATAGTAAACCGACTTTTGTCTCAAGATAGGAGATAGAGTAGATAGACTTTTGAGTGATAGATAAGTTCAAGTCTCCACATACCTTTTAGTCGATGAAGATCCACTAGTTCCTTGAGTAGTCATTCGTCTTGTATGATGATCTCCATGGAGTTCTTGATCTCAACTACACTTTCTATCCTAGTCTGATACCTTAGCTTTAGTAGACTAGAAATCAAGACTATATAGTTTTGATCACTAAGATTGACAAACATGCTTGAGATAGCAACGCATGCGAGTTTGACCCAGCAGTGTTATAACAATCTCCCCCTTTGTCAATTTTAGTGGAAAAACTATTAATACATATGGAATAAAAAAATTATATAAATAAACTTTATAGCTCCTATTCCACATGTCTAATCTTCAACAATACTCGAAATATTTGTCACTTCCAAGTAGTCCAATGATCCCAAAGGTTGTAAGTTTAGTATCATCGTTGTCGAAAATCCGTAGCTATAACAATGAGAAAAGCATTGGTTCTCAATCATTGTTATACAATGTCATAGTATTATTACACATCGTCAAATTCCAATTGCATCACAACTTCAACAACGATACTATGGTGATACTTCACTCCCCCTTAGTCAATACTCCATCTCACATGGAAACCACTCCCCCTTACATAATGATCCGAAAACCATATGTATTTGTAGTGTTAACTACATTTAATTCTCCCCATTTTTGTCAATAAAATTGGCAAAGGTACAAGAACGAGATCCTAATGAAATTTCCTTAAGAGACATTTCATGACCAAAGGTAAATGTTCTATCATCTTGTTTAGATGCAATCATAAAGCCGAGGCTAAATGCATTCATCAAGGAGTTTATAAAGATACAAGATAACCCCTAAAAATTCCACAGCCGCACTCTCCACAAAGATTTGGAAATTAAGCACAAGTTCAAAAGAACTCTCCCCCATAAGATGTCATTCCCTAAGGAACAACAAGAGCGACCTTAATTTCAAGAGAAAAGAAGGATTTCTTTAGACTCAACAAATTGCATACAGGTATGAATTTGGAATCCAAAATATTCAATCATATTAACCAAAGCGAACCAAGATTAATTTGACTAAATATGCTCAACACAAGTAAACTTATGGAGACTTAATTCATCGATTAGATTATTCACAAGAGAACTCATAAATTTTCTAACCGGATTACACAATTAAACTAATCACAAAGTAATCAATTCAATTGTCCACAATCGACATAATAAAAAATCTATTGAGTGCTAAAAACTCTTAGGTGAAAACTAATGTTATCAACACATAATTTTCCACCCGACAATGATTCATTTATATTAAGCAGCATTTCAGAGAGTTGTCCTTGTTTTGGCCTAAGTTTTTCTGGATGAGGTACAGCTAGAGTGCGATCAAGATACAAGTTCAGTAAATATCCAATAAGATTTCGATTTACCTCAATTGGCACTTCCCCAACCATTGTCTTGAAGTAGCACTTGTTTTTATCTGCTGCATGTAGGTTAGCATAAAACTGACAAGTCATCTCAGGATATGATGACCCTACACCATGATGAATATAACCCCACTTATGCTTGTTCATGAATTGATGAAACTCAAGTTCGTTAACAGTTGAATCATATATTCTTTCAACAACAAAATTCCCTTTTCTAAACTTGACATATTTATCCCTAGCAAGTACACTAATGAAGCTAATACCAAGACCAGAGTCAAAAAGAGGTTAAGAAATATCTAGACCAATTTCATCATCTTCAAATTCTACATCACTATCATTTTCGCGAATGGGTTGAGTACTTGAGCTTTCACCACGGTTAAGCATCTTTCTATGACTCATTTTTGCTAAAGTACACGAACTAGAGAAATTGATACTTACTTGGTTCGTGACTGTTGCAATGGTAGAATATCAACCAAGAAACCCCTTCGAAAAATGCTTGTGACCCAAATTAAGTGAACCTCTTCCGGTTTTAGTGACATACACCAGTAAAAATTTGATTTGAAAACAAAAGAGTGAGAATCATGGGTATGGGAACAGTTTAGGTTTTTGTTCTGTCCGCGAACTGAAGAAGAAAGGGTGAAAGGAACAAGGTGAGTTCTTTCCATCTTTTTATGTGTTGAATGAACCAAATGACACGTTCACGGACTTGGTTGGTTCACGAGCCGGTGAAAAGCATGTGATAGATACATGTGCAGACAACGACCCGTTTGGAGTGGTCTGTGAGAAGAGACTCAAAATTGATTTGTGGAATGTCTTTGCATACCATAACACCAAGAGAGGGTTTCTTTCCAACAACTCATGAATCTTGTAGTGTTGAGGAACACCCAAGGAACTGCTTTTATAAGTCTATCACAGAACTTCACAAGAACCCAAAAGAATTTGTGTTTCTGATTTTTTGTTTTCCAATTTAAAAAAAAAAACAATTTCTGCAGGTAGTTTCTAGTACTGCGAAGGGAAACTCTTTTGGTAAGAAGAGACATCCTAAAATATTTATACAAGAAAATAACACTACTATCTTGATATGAAGTATCGGGCGTTGAGCGACAAATCAATTTTTGCTTCAAGATGATATACTCAGATAACTGAGACTTAAACTCCTCTTATAATTCGTTTAGTTTTTCATAACCACTTTGAATACGCAAGGGAGGAGCATTGTTCTCACTGATTAGCAAATCAATATCAACCTCAACATGAAAATTATTCATCATAACTTGATTTATCCTGTCAAGAGATTCTTGCTCTTTCTGGAAAATTAACCCAGCATCAAAAGATATGCTCTCAAGTTTTTTTTAAGATAATTAATAGGGGGAAAGCCATTTTTACTAGAGGGAAAGCCGATTTTGGGGTGAATTTAAAAAAACTTTCCCTCCATCAAAAATCTTAATATCATGAGTAAATAGCAAGTTAAAGCATCACCAAAGGCAAAATATATTAGTTGTGTGGTTCGATTTCGACAACTTTATCTCAAAGCTTCAAACTAGTAAATAATATCTTTAACAAGTACGGGTATACATCTTCCACTGATAAATAGGGGTGTACAAAATACCCGGAAGCCTGCGGCCTGATGTGTACCGCCCGAGTCCGAAGGAGCCCATGGGCGCCTAACAGCCTGTCATGGGCATACCCGGCCTGCCCGATAATTATAAGTGGGCGGACCCGGGTATTTGCTAAAAAATTGGAGCCAACCTGTTTGCCTGCCAGGTATCCTGTTTATTTGCCATGCATAACTGTCCGATAACATGAAATAAGGTTTTCTAGCCGTGTGATGGATTTCACTAGGAATTAAATTTCAAGTTTGAAAAATTATTAAGGTTGAAGAAAATTTTGACTTACATTTCACAGCAAGGAATATGAATTTCTTGTACTATCATTTGAACGAGTTAGAGATGTATCATCATTCATCAAGATAAAATAAATAAATAAAATATATTATTTTTAAAATTTTGAATTATCTCTTGGGCCCAAGGCCTGCCCGGCCCGATCTGATCCGGCCTGTATTGTTTCACAGGGATGGACAGGCCATGGGCACTAAATTTTTTCTATTACCCGGCCCGGCCTGTCAAAATTAATGGGTAGTAAAGACTACAAGACCGTCTGGCATGACTTGTGCTACAATCGGGATTGGGATAGCCTGCCCGACCCGATATACACCTCTACTGATAAACAACAACATGTCAAACGATTTTGGCATTTTCATTGGCTGACTTGGAAGCCATCATGCAAAGATACATAAGATGACGGTCATCTTCTAAGCTGGGGTTGTTGTTTTTATAATTCTTAATTATCACGACACCATTATCATTGCATGTTCAGTAGAGGATGACTGTAGGTTGTATAGATGAATTCTACCATCTAAATGTCTAATGGCAGTTATGAATATCAAGTTCAGTTTGAGCTTTCAGTTCACCATCTTGATAGAATATTGTCAAGTTCAGTTTGAGCTTATTAAAATGATATTGTTATGTATTTGTTGAATAAGGGAGGCCCTAAAATTTATACAATGTTCCTCTTTACAATAATCTGTAAATTAGTATCAAGATTAATTCATTCGATAATTTGATTCTTGAGTTCTTCTTAAAAGTTTCTAACCAGTTTTTACAAAAATGGTATTGGCAGAAGGAGAAGAAAGAGGCCATACAAGAGAGAAACTACTTCATATATGAATTGAAAAGTTTGTTCCTGTTATTCATTAAGTTTAGTCTGTAAAGACTAAAATGATTTTCGATTATACTCCACGTAGACAACATGTCCACGGCTGGTTATTAGGGCATGAATGGGTGTCTAAAAAACCATTTTTTTACTATTTAAGTAGAATTATATCCACCCCAAAATCAGCTTTACCATTTTTTAAGCCCTGAATACACTTCAAAGGATTTTAAACCTGGTGGAGGTTTAAATAGAATTTCTTCTACAGATTTTATTAAATCAGTCATGGAAGAAAATTCTGAAATCCCTAGATCTGGTGGTGCATTTATTGAGATAGCACTCTTGTCCATAGAGTCAGATCGCTACAAATACATACTTGTAAGGTCTTTAACGTGTTTGCCTGCTCTGATACCAATTGAAAATATGGGGGTCTAACAACCTCACCCAATATTTGATTAACAATCTGTATGGATAACTCCGAGTTGTTTTCTAGAGAATCAACTAGACAGTTAGACAAATTCAATAGAAAATACTCAAGGAGTTATTATCTTAATCTCTCGATTTGATTACTCAAGCAAATATGATTCGCGAGTCTAATCAAAGAGAGATAACTTGGATGGTACCAAAGACCAATATCCAAGTGTCAATCAATTTAAATCAACAACCAACAAGGTCGGATATTCTAATCGATTGAACAATGCACAACCTGTATTATTTCAATTATATAACAAAATATAATGTGGAATAGAAATAACACAGACACCAGAATTTTGTTAACGAGGAAACCGCAAATGCATAAAAAACCCCGGTACCTAGTCCAGATTAAACATACACAGTATTAAGATGCTACAGACACTAGCCTACTCCAAATTAACTTCGGTCTGGACTGTAGTTGAACCCCAACCAATCTCACAATGATCCAAGTTGCAGTTATGCTCCTACGCCTCTAATCCCAGCAGGATACTGCGCACTTGATTCCCTTAGATGATCTCACCCACAACCAAGAGTTGTTACGACCCAAAGTCGAAGAATTTAGCAAACAAATCTGTCTCACATAGAAAAGTCTACAGGTAATGGATAAATTCGTCTCCCACGAATAAACCTATGAGTTTTGTTCAGTCTTTTGATAAATCAAGGTTAATAGGAACCAATCGATAAAACCAGACTTATATTCCCGAAGAACAACTCAATTTCATCAATCACCTCACAATAAACTTAATTGACGCAGCGAAAAAGATTATTGAGGAATCACAATGTGGTTGCAGGAATTCCTACACTACACCCCTGATAAGAATCTACAGAAATTGAGTTATCTTTGAGAATGAATTACGACACTTTTTATTATGTTAACTTTTTAATTCTTTACAAAAGACATAAGAACTCAGAAGTACAAATTTCTTTCTAGAGTTTCTCTCTCCTCAAAATCTTATCAACTCTCCAAAATACATCATCCTTTTCTGAACCTAACGGACCCTTTATATAGGGTTTTACATAGTGGATGACAGCTAAGTTTTCCTCCTTTTTTGAATATACTTTGCGATCTTATCGCGATTGCTATAATATCCTTTCTCGGAAAATTGATAATCATCGCGGGATAAACATACTCTCTTTGTATTTCTTCTATCGCTAGCTTCTTTTGGATTCTTCTGTGACGCTCGCGAAATGTCGTTAAAGAATCTTCTTTGACACTCGCAAAAGTGTTGTTAATATCGCAGAAATAGTGTTGTAGAGATATTCTGGTCCTACACATAAACAATGAGATGAAGATATTTGTGAATACTTTTATCTTGCCTATCAGAGATAGAAATCTCAAGCCAATTATTAAAATTGTACTCGTACGATAGAAATAGCAAGATCAGATCACGCAACTATAAGAAAATTAGTATCGGTCTGGCTTCACAATCACAATGAAGTCTTTAAGTCGTTAACCTGGTTTTAGAAGAAGAAAACCAAAGGTTAAAGGAGAATCGACTCTAACTTTAAAATAATATCACACAAAATGTTTGGAGATTAGGTTTCCCAGTTGCTAGAGTTCTCCCTTATATAGTCTTTCAAATCAGGGTTTGCAATCAATGTTAGCTTATAAACAAATCATTCAATATTCACCGTTAGATGAAAACCTGATTAGATACAAGCTAATATCTCTTAACCGTTAGATCGAAAACTTATCTTGTCATACACACATGTACTTGACGTTTTGAGTTCGTGTAACCGTACCTAAACGTGTACAATGGTTGGTTCAATATTAGTCAATCAAATGGTTAGCCAAATGATAACTTTCATATCAACCATATTCTTCTTCACCATAATTATTCCAAATGACTCAAATGAACTAGTTAGAGAGTTGTTAAATTGCTATGAGATCTCAAGTTCTACAAGAGACACAATTGAATCAAGAACGATGTGATTCACTCGAATCATTTCATGAACTATAAATCCACGGTTTGCAAAAGCATTCCCTAGTAATTTAAGATAAGTTCACGAAAAACGTTTTCAGACATAACCTCCTAAGTTCACGGACACAAGCTAACCGGTTGAAGTTGATAAACTCCAGCAGAATTTCTCGGGATGAGAAATTATGTCAGTTCACGGAATGGGTTCACGGACTGCACCTGAGCTTCAACTTCAGCAGATATTCTCGGGTTCGAAAACTTACGCCAGTTCGCAGACTAGGTTTGCGGACTGAGTTGCTGCTCACGTTCCGGTTCTGCTTGATCAAAAAAGTTCGCAAACTTCGGTTCAAGTGTTAAGGACTTATACATATATGTGTTGCCACAAAAATTGTAGGAGAAGAATATCGCAGCAACCTTCACTTGCGAATTATTAATGACGCAACTAATAATGTCACAAAAGAAATATTAGAAACGACGCAACAAAGGACGGCAGACAAAACATGAGAAAGGCGTGAAGACTTTGCGAATATAGAATAAACTTACGAATAGAAGTCGCGATACTTCGCAAGCTATATACAATTATACAGATTTCACTATAAATAGTAGTTCAAATGTTAAATTGTGGGAGATTCTGGAAGTGAGTGTTAAAAAAAACGTCTTAGGAGAGAGAGTTATTTTGGAAGAATAGATTTTGGAGAGACATTTGAAGTTATAATTTTGTAAAGAGAGAGAGAGACTTATTTCCTTGATGATCTTATTCCCCAAAAAAATCTAGAGCTCCAAATATTCTTTAATGGAATCTCAATTGTAAAATTATGTGTAGTACCATAATATCGCCACAACGATATTCTCATGATAAGAACAACGCTTTCACGAGAAGGTCAAATATTCCTATAAGTATAAATGACATTATTCACGAGAGTGTCATGAGGATTCTTCAGAAACATTTGGCGAGCGTCACGGGGAAGCATCATAATAGATGACGATTGAAGAGACATGTTATGAGAGTGTTGTTTCACGAGGATTACAAAAGTTGGCGAAGATTAATATTGCAATACCACGATGAGATCGCAGAATATATCCGAAAGAAGGGCAAAACTTAGCTGTCACCCACTATGTAATTTCCTATATAAAGGGTTCAAGTAAGTCCAGATGAGGATGATGTATTTTTTAGAGTTGAGAAAATCTTGAGGAGAGAGAAACTCCAGAAAAGAAAGTTGTAATTTTGAGTTTGAATATTTTATGTAAACATTTCTGAGATCTAAATAATAAAAGTGTCGTTTAATTCTTTAATCTTCAACTAGTTTCACTTAGATTTTTATATGATCTTAATAGGGGTGTAGTGTGGGAAATCCTGCTACTACATTTTGGCGCCGACTAAGGGGACTGAAGATCCAAAATCTCTAATTACAATTTGAAGATTTGGAGAAATTGAAGAAATGGCTGGAAGAAGGAGAAGAAATACATCAGAACCACCAACAATAGTGAGAAGAAGTAAAAGACTTGCAGGTGAAGAAACAAGTGTATTAGGAGAATCTTCAAGGATGAGAACTAGGAGGGATAGAACAAGGAATGAAAGGGAAAATTCAATTCAACAACCAAACCAATCAACATCGGTACAAAATGGAAGAGTGGATTATGATAGAGTAAGCGTGCATACATGGAGATCAGATTCAATGAGAGAAGAAACAAATCGACAATTAAGAGAAGAAAATGGAGTAGGAAGAAATCAGGAGGTAGAAGAAGGGTCGATTCATCAAGATGAAGATGAAACAGCAGAGGAATTAGGGCAAAGAATACAAAAAGAAAGAAGGTTAGAGGCGGTGGAACATGCAAATTTAACAATACAAAATCATGAGTTGAGAATGGAGAACTTAAGGTTACAAAGAAGAAGATCAAGAAGTACAACTAGATCAAGTTCAAGGTCACTTAGAGAAATACCAAGGCGAAATTCCCTCATAAGAAATGATGGAGAAAATGTACAAGAAGAAACGAAAAATCCAAATAGAGGGCAATGCCAGGGAGAAGAGAGAGTAAATAATGATTATAACAATCCACAGGGGGAAACTTTAAATGGAAGACGAAATATTGAAAATCAAAGAAATGACGATAATCAAGATGGTGAAGAAAATCACGAAGAAGGTAGAAGAATATTACATGGACGCGAGCACGTCAGAAATCAAAGAATTATTGAGAATGAAATAGAGAGACATTATCTGAACAGAACGCGTCTAGCTTGCGAGAGAGAAAGACTGAGGGCAGAAATTGAAGAACAGGAGTTTCAAGAGGCAATAAGGCAAAACAATCATGATAATCGAGAAAGAAGACGTACACAAAATCGTGAAAATGGCAATATTCGGGAAGAATATGATAGAATACAGAGAAGGATAGAAAGACAACAAAGAGAATTGGTGAGAAATGAAGAAGTTGGTGGAGAAGAAATTAGGAGACAAAATCAACTGCGAATTTTAGATAGAAATGAAGAGGAAAATCGCAGGAGAAGAGAAAGTGCGTTAAAAAGGCCAAGAGAACAAAGCCCAACTGCAAATGAGCAAATTTTGAGGGAATTAGCAGAAATGAGAGGGATGATAAATAATAAAAGAGAAGGTGGAAGAAGGCAACTTGATGAAGCAATCAAAGAAGCATCTAGAACTCCCTTCACACAGGAAGTACAACTAAGAGGAATTCCTCCAAAATACAATTTGCCAGCACTAAACAGTATTTTCGATGGGACTACTTGTGCTATTCAACATGTTAAAGCTTATGTTAGGTGTATGCTGCAGTGGGAGAATCATGATGCTGTTTTATGCAAGTACTTTGCATCCATTTTGACTGGCGAGGCGCTAAAATGGTTTGAGGGATTTCCGAAAAATACTATTACTTATTTTGATCACTTATAAGCTACATTTTTGGGTGCATACATAAGCAACAACTCTTCACGACCAGGTATCGAAGATGTGTTTGGATTAAAACAGAGAATTGGCGAGAGTCTAAAACATCTAACCATAATATGGAAGACAATGTGTAGTGAGATGGCGGGAAGAGTAGATGAGAGATATCTTATTTTATCCTTCATTAATGCAATGTTTGCGACCAATTTGCTCTACATACAAATTTTCAGAATCAAAAATACCATCACAACGACTGAACTAAGAGAACTACAAGAAGAGTATATTTCTTTGGAAGAAAAACAAAACGAAATGGAGTCATACCCAATTGCAAACACCAATTCTATAGTGGCTAATGGAAGTTTGCTTCCCAAAATGATTAATAACGTGGCGAGCACCTCGCAAGTTCAAGCAGAGAAAGTGGCGAATAATGACAAACAAAATCTAGTGGCTATGGGAAGTCGTGATCAAGAAGAATTTGAAAGAGAGAAGAATTATTACAACCGTGGAGGAAATAGTCAAATCCAAAGGCTTGACCAACCCCAAGAAATTTATGGTGGACAAAAGCAAAATAATTTCAGAAATCAGGGGAGCATGAGAACCATATGGGAGGAGATTAAGATGCCACCCTTGAATGCTAGTGTATAAAAAATCTGGGAAGCTATCATTTTAATGGAAAATATACCCTCGCCATGGAACATGGGGAAGGAACCACATCCTAACACTCGTAATCAAGAATTCTGTCCTTATCATCATTTTCATGGGCATTCGATAAATAATTGCAGAAATTTAAAAAGAATAATCTTAAGAATGATCGATCAGGGGAAGCTAAATCATTTTCTAAAAGGGAATCAACAATCGCAACAATTGCCACCACCACCAGACGATCGCAGAATGACTAATGTAAAAGGAGCAGAAACTTTTGTTATAGAGGTTGGAACTAAAGCAAAGAATTTATTTTGTAATTCTATTGTGCATTCTTTCAGAACCATCGAAGATTTCCACGATAATGTCTTAAGTAGAGTCTTTGCCAGAGATATGGATGGAAAAGAAATAATGAATATAGCGAGAATCTCGCCATTAGAAGAGTGGCAGAAACAAATCCTTTCTTTTACAGCATAAGAAATACCAGATCCTGGCGAGCTACATGATAACCCATTGGTGGTAAGGTTGGAAATAAAACCAGAACAAGCAGAAGAAGAAGAAGAAGGTAAAGAAAACAATAACGAAATGGAAGAGTCTTGGGCCATTGATAGAATCCTAATTGATACTGGCAGTTCCGTAGATATCCTGTTCTACCACACCTACAGAACCATGGGTGGGAAAGATGAAGATTTGATACCATCGACATACAGAATCTATGGTTTTAATGGAACTGCCAACAAGCCTAAAGGGGAGATCACAATGAGGATTCCGCTAAGAGAAATGACTTCCAAGATTTTATTCTGTGTTGTCGATATTGAATCACCATATAACGCCTGGATTGGTTGACCTTGGTTACACAGGATATTGGGTGTTGCATCTACCTTTCATCAGTGCATTAAATTCCCTCATCCAAATGGTGTTGGAGTAATTAAAGGAGATTGGGGAGAAAGTAAGAAATGTTATGAGATAGATATCAAGTCTTGTGAAGAAAGAGCAGGGAAGAACAACAATTGGAAATACAGAATTAAGCAACAACAGAGAAGTGACAAATTAATGGTTGATTCAATAGAAAAGCATGAAGAAGTAACTAACGAGTCCCTCGCAGATATCAAGCAAATAATAAAACGCAGCAAAGGTACAGGTATAAAAATCATAAAAGGAAGAAATGACAAGCAACTTGCGGAAAAACACTTAGTAAAAGAACAGATGATAAGGAAGAAAGAATGAAGTGATAGAAAGATGAAATATGACGAGCAGATCGCTAGAAGTGGAAAGGTAAAGTTTTTTTTTCTGTTTGAGTGAAGAAAATGAAATTAAAAGAAAAAAAAATTATTGAGATTTGAAAATCGCAAGAAATTTTAAGAAACGCGAATATAATTTCGCAGAGATTAAGAGAATGGGACAAACCTTTATGGCGTGCACCTTAGTTCGCGAATACAATTTTGTAAGAGGAAAATGTAAGACCTACAAGCACGTCATAAAGGGGGTATCTCTTTATATGATTCGGGGATAAGGTTATACCGCTACTGGAACCTGAGTCATACAGACGTAGGGGTTAAAGAAAACCTATCCGGGAGAGAGATCTTGGATTTCCAGATTTATAAGGTTATACCCTGGTTGGACGACTGAGAGTCTCTTCCAAGAAATGCAGAGTATGATCAAGGCGCCGAGGTACACGGTTTAGCCAAGGATGCCCGGGACGGACGAACCTACCCTGGCCATCTTTGGTAAGTCTTGGCTACAATGCACTTGGCCTGAAGAAAACCCCACCTAGGGTGCAGTCTTGTAACTATAAGCCATATAGGCATAAAGGACAAGAGACTATGAAAAAAACTGGTTGTTGGTAAATCTGGATGGGAGGATCTAGTCTTGTATGGACGATGTGCCCTACTTGAAGGGGCAACCAGGGGGAAGATAAGGGCGGCACCCTCCATTAGGGAGCTGATAAGTGTCTTAAGACGGCAATGTCATGGGGCTCTAAGATCGCAAGATCATTTAGGCCTGTCATATTGTCGCGTAAATTATACAGAGGTAAAAAGCCATAAGAGAAAAAATTTAAGATGAGGTCAAGGGGTTTTTACATGCAAATGTGAAGACGTCCTGCGATTTCATCGCAAGACGGCAATGTCACGAGGCTTTGTTTTCGCGAGAAAACTTAGGCTCGTCATATTGTCGCAATACAATAAAGAAATGCAGATAAGACAAGATCAATGGGTCAATGCATGAAAATGTAAAGACGTCCTGCGATCTTGTCGCGGAGAGAATACTATGGAAAAGTAAGACCTTTAAGTAGGAAGGCATGATAAGACCATAAGATCGCAAAAATATCAAGGTTTGCGACAATATCGCAGAAATTATGAAATTCGCCAAAATATTCGTTTATTAACTTTCTCATATTGCAGATGAATAATAGAGGCAAGTATGGGAATGAATAGAATGATAAAGATTATTATTCATCACCATATGAGAAATTTATATGGATATTAAAGCGCAGATAATTAGTAGATGCAAACTATATTGACCAAGTTATATTTGCAAAAAAGAGGATGTTCTTTCATTCATACAGATAAAGGGGCAAAGAAATTTACACATTAAATTGAAGAAAGTTGCATAAAATTGAAGAAACTTGCGATTGATTACATGAAAGAAAGAAGTCAGACAGATACATTTTTTCATTTATCAACATTGTTATCTTTATCAGATTCTTCTTTTTCACCGGATTTCTCTTCTTCATTATCTTTGATAGGTTCTTCATCATCGCCAGAATTTGTTTCTTCTTCATTATTCTCTTCTTCACTTTCGTCAAAATATTCATCAGAATCAGAGACACCAAGATCTGGAATTATTGATGGTATTACCTTTTCAAGATCAGGATACAAAGAATGAGGAATTCCATGGTCGTCACAAACCTGCTTAGTGGTATCATTACGAGTGATGAGGAGGGTTCTATTAAAATTTGTAGAAGTAATCTCAAATTGAGATTTCAATCGCGAGTATTTATCGTTGCGAGCAGTAAGATCGTTCATGAGTTGGTGATTAATATCTTCTAGTTCTCTCATCCTTACACGGCATCTATCTTCAGAATCTGCGAGAATAAGGCACCGTTAAGATAGAAGTTATAAGAAAGAATAATAAAAAGCAAAAGGTTAATAGAATAGAGTGGTTAACAACCTTCTTTCTCAGAAATCAAGTCCCTAATTAAGGCCGATTGATCAGCATGAAGACTAGCATCTATACCTAAATTATTCCTAGCATTATCAAGAACCTGTGCTGCCCAAGAAAACTCATCATCGCTAGTAATAAGAAGGCGAGAACGAACTTGAGTTTCTCTTGCAAGAAGATCTTTATTTTCGCAGAAGAGTTTATCTCTTTCCATTTGAACTTCGAGAAGAATTTTATGGAAATCTGCTAGAGTTTCGCTGCCATTTCTAATTGCTTGATATTTCTCGTCAACAAGATCACTATTTATACTTCTTAATCCATTGATCACTTCTTTTGATTCATGATAAAGACGCTTAAATTTATTAGATAATCCTAAAGTGTGTCTGTGTTCAATGGTCAGGAGATTAAACTTAAATTTAAGTTCCTCTATAGAGAGGGATTTAATTTGTTCGTCAGCAAAATTACTTAAGGAGTTATTAAGGCGAGCAAGAAGAGTATTATCATCTACAGGTTCGGGAAAGGTTTGAAGGAACGTAGCCTCGTCAGTTAGACCATAAACATCTGCAAAAATGATTGCTTGGATAAGCTATATAAAAGAAAAACAAAAAATATAAAAGAAAGAAAAAGTAAATCATACCATAAAGTTGTTTGTTGGCATTGTTAAGATCCAAAATCTTCTGTTTATCAACTGAAGCTTCAGTTTCCAACAGTTTATTTTTCTCATGGCTCAAAGCAATTTCAGCCTCTAGTTTCTCTTTATCTTGGCGAAGGTTAACAACCTTTTTCTTAAATTAAGCACATTTATTATCTAAATTAGCAGCAGCAGCAAAAGAAGCTCTCCCAACCTACAACAGAGTTTTATAAGTACAAAAAATTTGACGAGAGAAATCTGACGAATTAAGAAACAATTAAGAAAACATACCAAAATACCAAGTGTATTTAAGAAGCTTGGAGTTAGAGTTCCAGAAATTCCACGAAGAGAATTATTATCAGATAAGATTGGAGCATCGCACACTTTGACGAGCGCTTGATCTAGCCCATTAAGAGTCTCATCACCATACTCATTCGCAGTTCCACGAGAAGAATCGCCAAAAAGCATGGACAGTTGGGCCATGGAAGAATCAGAGGGAGAAGAATTTTGCACAGAGGGAACTTCTCTGATATCGTCAAATTCTTCGATAAATTCATTATTAGATTTATTAATTGAATCCAATTGGGTATGTTGAGAAGAATAATGCTGAGTTTTATTCTTCTCCACAAGAGGCTTGCTAGGTTCTTTATCACGAGGGGCAGAGCGTCTTCCTTCACTTGAAACAGTAGATTTCCCTTTACGATTAGTTGAAGGTTTCTCCTTAGGTTTTGGCTCTAAAGGTGGTAATTCTTCAATTACCTACAAACACAGATAAATATAAGAAATAGGGGCAACAATATATTGTTAATTAACAAAGGAATATTTCTTACTTCATCTGTGAAATATCTAAGAGCTAGAAGAGTGTTGGGTTTCCTATATTTTTGGTAATTAAGTTTCATTTTGGCAACCTACAAGATAACGGAAAAGTTAGCGAGAGTGTGAAGAAAAAAATAATAATAGCATAAGAAGATGAGAGAATATACATCGGAAGACCTATCAGGCAAGTTGAAAGTCCATGGTTCATAGTGAGAGAGATTCGCAGGAAGTTGGAGAGAACCAGATATATAAGGACCTTTAAGGCATAAGGGAAAAATAAACCACTTATCGTCATTAGAATGACGAGGGCCATCATTTGTATTGGTATGATAATCAATATCTTGCATAAGAGCATTTTCATTAGTGACCTTCATTTTATGCAAACGGACACCCCAACAGGTACTATCCCTTACCATGGGGAGTAACTGGTAATTTCGAAAGAAGTTATCTACAGTATACTTTGCAGGGATAATCGAAATATGTTTATATTTAAGACTTTTGTGTTCTTCGGAATATTGGGATCCTTTGCCAGCACCACGAGAGGCATATTCCAGTAATAATCTAATACAATCCCCGCCAAGTTGATACACCGCTCGTGAAAATCTCTTATCAGAAATTATTTGGTAAAAGAGTGGAAGTTCAGGGTTGTAGAGAGGAAGTGGAAGACCAGCTTCAAGTTGGCCTAACGAAACTATAATTTTTTCACGAGAACACTGGAAGTTAGAAAATAATTCAAGAGAAAGAACAGATTTGGGACTTTGATCTGGGATTAAAGATAAGTCAAATCCTTGATTTTTAAGTTTTTCTTGCATCAAATTGAAAGCAATAAGATTTTTAGCACCAGCATCAACCATTTTGAGAGAATGGAAATGAAAGGAGATTGAAAAAATGGCGAAAGATAGTAGATGCGCGATTTGCGGGAAAGCAATGAAATTTGCGAGAAGAAGAAGGAAAGAGAATGAGAAGAAAGAAAAAGAGAAGAATGAGAGAAGGTATTTATAGCAGAAGAAGTTTCTCGAGAAAATAAATATAGTTAATACAATGAAAGGACGTGAATGGTCAAATTACAGCGGTTTAAGATGACGTGTCGAAAAATATATGGATGATAAAATTATATGAAGACAACTGGTGAAAGGTTTAGAGACGTGTCAGAATAAAGATGGAGGTGAAAAGATAGGAAATTACGGCAATTTATTCTCACGATCTTTTCTTCTTCGCAGAAAATATGTGAGAATAGGCAAGATGTAGTACCAGAATATCGCCACAACGATATTCTCATGATAAGAAAAATGCTTTCACGAGAAGGTCAAATATTCCTATAAGTGTAAATGACATTATTCACGAGAGTGTCATGAGGATTCTTCAGCAACATTTGGCGAGCGTCACGGGGAAGCATCATAATAGCTGACGATTGAAGAGACATGTTATGAGAGTGTTGATTCACGAGGATTACAAAAGTTGGCGAAGATTAATATGTCAAATACCACGATGAGATCGCAGAATATATCCGAAAGAAGGGGAAAACTTAGCTGTCACCCACTATGTAATTTCCTATATAAAGGGTTCAAGTAAGTCCAGATGAGGATGATGTATTTTTTAGAGTTGAGAAAATCTTGAGGAGAGAGAAACTCCAGAAAAGAAAGTTGTAATTTTGAGTTTGAATATTTTTCTCAGAAACATTTTACGAGATCTAAATAATAAAAGTGTCGTTTAATTCTTTAATCTTCAACTAGTTTCACTTAGATTTTTATAGGATCTTAATAGGGGTGTAGTGTGGGAAATCCTGCTACTACATTATGTAATTACATACAATCACTAGTGAAGAACCATGGATGTAGATCACAATGATCGAACCATGTAAAAATTCTTGTGTCTCTTTTACAATTTTAGTACTTTAATCTTCATTTTCATATCAAATAAATTAGATCATCAAATCAAATTAATAGAATCTCATGAGGGTGTAGTTGTGGGATTTCCTGCAACTACATAATTGGCGCTAGAAACAGGGACGGGGGAATTACTTGTTGGTTCAAGAAGTTTCCATGAAGATTAGCTAATGTTCATATCTTTCTGGATACAAAATCGAGGAGCAAAAATGGAAGATACAATGAAAGATTTTAATTATCAGACAACAAATCAGGTGGAAAATTTCGTGAAATTTAGACAGAGAAAAGAGTGAACAAATATCTTCAGTGGGAATATTTTCCATGAAGAAATATGCGTTTCCAGAAGGAGAACATAATGCGAAGTATACCATCAACGCAAAGGACTACACAGCCCGATAGCGGCTGCTGAAAGCGAAGGAATATCTGCAGTACGAAATACACCAAAATCTAGCAATTCACTTCGCATCAACCAATCTACTTCGCAAAAAAGCCTCAGTTCGCATCACTGAACCCAGTTGGCAACAAGTCAGTTTGAAGCAATCAATTTAGTTCGCAACATCAATCAGCTCAGTCCGCGTCTCAGCTTAGTTCGAGTCGATATCAGTACGCATCAATCAGTTCAGGCGAAGTGAAAAGTTTATCAAGTGAAGAAATCAGCAGAAATGAGAACTCACAAACCCGAGATGATGACAAATGATGATAGCAGTCAATTCAGTTGAAAAGCATCGTAACTGAAGAAAAATATCAAATTGAGTTGAGTAAGCAATCTTATGAATTTAAGACGAGACCATTTCTACAATCAATCAATAACAAAGTGTAAAGCGCACACATTCACGAGTACTCAAGCAAAATCTAATCATCATAGACCAGCGAAGAATGAGCTGAAGTCACCGCAGCGGAGATTACCAACGAAAAACAGAGGACAACCTACTTCACCGTGTGATTCAAAAGAGCAAGTGAATCTCGCAGATAACAATATTATTTCGATACACATCAAATGAATCCAACTAGTTGCAGAAGCAATCAACGAAGAAAGATGAAGTTATGCGAAGTTTATTTCTCCTAGGCACTAACTTTGTGAGGAGGAAAGTTTGTAGTATTTAATACAGTAACTTCGTGGAATATTTCTCTTTGCTTCCTTCACGGATGTTTTCTTCGCAAGCACTTCCTTTACAAATACTACCTCATTACCTGCGAAGTTAACAGTTCATGTAAAGTTCATAGTTCCAGCGAAGTTAAACCAACATGAAAAGGCGAAAGATGGAAATGCAAAATCCGAAGCAAGAAAAATGTAGAAAATGAAAACAAACGCGCTTCAAATAACAATTAATTTTCAATGGATATGCAAAACTACTACAACAACCAGAGACAAAGAAAAGTGTTTAATATACGATCTCACAAAGCTGAGCACAACTAAGGGTGAAAGAAAAAGAAACTGACATGAAAAAATGTTGGAGGTAATTAGCATTACCAGCAGCAAGAAAAGAAATATTCGAACATTTATGCGAAGGAATGAAATACCAGCCATTCGCAACACCTTACCAAAGAGAATAAAGGAGATAAAAACAGCCGCATGAATAAGATGCAATAGTTGATATTATTTCATCATCACGTAGACTTTTACCATTAACAGATGAGGGAGGAAGAGTTTCTGAGAAGAGAGTAACATCACAAGTGAATAAGAATAGTTTCTTCAAAATAAAGAGATGATTACATCAGAACCAAAGCAATATGAAATGAAGAATAAAGGGAAGGAAGAACAATGTTCTCAGCAAAATAGTTTATTCTCTTGTTAGATTTTGTCATATATTCCAGTGAAGACAACAACTCAGGGAGGCAAGTATATTCCAATAAGACTTCATTTCTTATTTCTTCTCAATTTCAAGCAAATCATATACTTCACAAGAGACAACAATAAGCCGCAAAATGTAAGTACCATTTCCTTGAATATTTTATTTATAGAAGACAAAAGATTTTTGATTTTATTTACCAAAAGCGATATACTCGCAAGATTTCTAAAATTTCTAAGATTTCAAAACATTTCAAAGATTATTTTTTTAGATTGGTGAAAAGCGATACAATCGCAAGATTCAAAAATGAATTCATCGCAAAAATTTAAAGATCTTAAAATTTTTCAAAGACTTCAAAGTTACAAAAAAAAAAGAGAAAATAAAATTTATATATTTGTATAGAACAGTTTTGATTTAAAGACGCGATATGAATACTTCTCATATTTCTTCAAGGATTGAAACAAAAAGGTAATCAGTATATTTTTTCGCAACGTATAACAAAACGTATTTTGGAAAACAAGAAAATGAAATGAGGAATTTCGCAACATGAAAAATTTGTGATGAGTTTTTATGAATAAAAACGATTTATTGCGATCAGCTTTCATTAAAGAAAGACGCAAACTGTGATCAGCTTTCAAAAAAGAAAGAAAGCCGCAGAAATTTTACACAGGAAAACCTTTGTGACGTACACCCTAGTTCGCGAAGCAACATTTCGCAAGAGGCAAAGTCATAAAGTACGTCATTTAAGGGGGTACCTATAAGCATGGCTCAGGGGAAACGGAACACCACCACGGAACCTGAGTACATGGACATTACGGGGTACATAACCCAAAAACGGGGTACCTATCCGGGTAAGACACCTTGGATTCTCAACCTAATCTTGCGATGTAACATGAATTAGGTTGGGCGACTAAGGCATACTGTCTTTCCCGAGAAGTGCAGAAAACGATCAAGGCGCCGAGGTACACGGTTGAGACAAGAGTGCCGGATGGGTTTGAAGCACATCTGCCATTCTTGACAAGTCTTGGCAAATGATGCACTTGGCCCAAAGATACCCCATAGGGTGCAACCTCATAACTATAAGCCCTATAGGCAAAAAGGATAAGAGGTTGCGAACAAAAGCTGGTTGTTGGCAAAACCGGATGGGAAGATCTAACCTTGTATGGTCGATGTACGCTTCCTTGAAGGGGCAACCAAGGGGAAGATAAAGGGCAGCACCCTCCATTAGGGAGCTGATACGTGCTATAAGACGCAAATGTCATGAGGCTTTTTGTTCGAAAGAACATAAAGGCTTGTCATATTTGTGCAACAATCGTATTTCTGCGAGTAAAATATATATATATACTCGCAGAATTAAATACAAAGAAGTTAAGATGAGATCAATGGGTTTTTGCATGAAAGTGTAAAGATGTCCTGCGATTTCATCGCAATACGGCAATGTCACGGGGCTTTACGTTCGCAAGAATATTTAGGCCTGTCATATTGTCGCGTGACAAATATCCTGAAGAGTCTATAATACTAATAAAAATGATAAGGCAAGATCAATGGGTCTCTATATGCGAATGTAAGGACGTCCTGCGATTTTGTCGCAGAAAGAAACGTGGCTAAATAAGACCTTTAACTAGGAAGGAAAAATAAGACCACAAGAGAATACGCAAATAAACTTGCGAAGATGATTATATGTAAGTAAGCAAGCTTGCGAACATATATACTGAAATGAAATTGAAATTATGCATCTTTAATATTTTAATTATATTATATCATGCGAGACTAATAGTGCAGGAATGGAAGCGATTTAAAGCTACATCAATTTTGCCGCGACAAAATGAGCTAAGTAACACAAACTTTAGATATACATTGCAATAGATAAGCATTCTCATCATACAAGCATCATACTCGCATCATAAAAGCATCGCATAAACATTTCATGGCATAAACATCGCATACACATCTCATAACAACATTATCACGTAAGCATTATATTCGCACAAGTATTTTACATAACTTTACAGAATATTCGGAACTTCGCAAAAATATTCAGAAATTCGCAGCACTATTTGCAATACTATTCGTAACACTATTTGCAGCACTATTCGCAATACTATTTGCAATATTATTTCAGGAACATTATTCAGAATATCGCAGAATACTTCATAATTTCTCAGAGAACTTTAGAAATTCGCAGAGAACTTTAAAAATTCGCAGAATTACTCAGAATTTTAAAGAATGTGTCAGAATCTGGCAGGAATATTCAGAAATTAGCCAGATCATTCTTAGTATTCAGAATTTTAAGAATGTGATTATTTTCTTAAATAGATTATCGCATGAGGCAGAGGCAAGATAAGAATAAAGAAACAATTCGTTCATTCAACATTTTCTCAAGGATTCTACCTTCATAGATAAAGAACAGAGGCAACTATGGATTACCAAGAAAATATTTTATGTTATTTATCTTCTCAGCAAGAATCATTTCCAAAATGGGCAAGAATTTTCATCAAAAATGAAGAAATAATTTCGCATGAATAGAGGCAATATTTCTTATTCAAGGATATATACTTCTTATATTTCGAGGATTGAGTACTTTTTCTACTTCTTCTGAGATACTTCATACTTCTTATACTTCTTCAAGGATATTTCGCATACTTCATACTTCATACTTCGCAAGATGATACTTCTAATTACTTCTTAAAGCTTCAGAACTTCGCAAAAGAATAGAGGCAAGTATATACTTTTTGAGTTTGATATTCTTTCGCTTGTTCCTTCATCAACTAAGATCAGAGACTACTACAACAACATATTTTTTCTTAAAAATTGCTCTTTACGCAATATTCAAGAAAAAAGAGGCAATATGTAGGAGCAGAATATCGCAGCAACCTTCACTTGCGAATTATTAATGACGCAACTAATAATGTCGCAGAAGAAATATTAGAAACGACGCAACAAATGATGGCAGACAAAACATGAGAAAGGCGTGAAGACTTTGCGAATATAGAATAAACTTACGAATAGAAGTCGCGATACTTCGCAATCTATATACAGTTGTACAGATTTCACTATAAATAGTAGTTCAAATTTTAAATTGTGGGAGATTCTGGAAGTGAGTGTTAAAAAAAACGTCTTAGGAGAGAGAGTTCTTTTGGCAGAATAGATTTTGGAGAGACATTTGAAGTTATAATTTTGTAAAGAGAGAGAGAGAGACTTATTTCCTTGATGATCTTATTCCCCAAAAAATCTAGAGCGCCAAATATTCTTTAATGGAGTCTCAATTGTAAAATTATGTAATTACATACAATCACTAGTGAAGAACCATGGATTTAGATCACAATGATCGAACCATGTAAAAATTCTTGTGTCTCTTTTACAATTTTAATACTTTAATCTGCATTTTCATATCAAATAAATTAGATCATCAAATCAAATTAATAGAATCTCATGAGGGTGTAGTTGTGGGATTTCCTGCAACTACAACAATGTTTATATCCCACAATGGTTATATAGTCTAAACTCTCATTTCAATCATTGAAACATTCTCAGAGGACGTCATATAGTTGTTATTCACGAACTAGTTTTCTTCAGAGCAATTTCCAAAGTGATTGAAACATAACATGACTTTCGTCACTAGGAAAAGATGAACTTGGCTAAAGCGAAAGCTTTACCAACACCCATATTGAGAAATAGATAAGTGAGATATAGTCAGCTCGAAATGTCACGTGTGCATATTCTTAGTCTATATAGTAAACCGACTTTTGTCTCAAGATAGGATATAGAGTAGATAAAATTTTGATTGATAGATAAGTTCAAGTCTCCACATACCTTTTAGTCGATGAAGATCCACTGGTTCCTTGAGTAGTCCTTCGTCTTGTATGATGATCTCCATGGAGTTCTTGAGCTCAAATACACTTTCTATCCTAGTCCGATACCTTAGCTATAGTAGACTAGAAATCAAGACTATATAGTTTTGATCACTAAGATTTACAAACATGCTTGAGATAGCAACGCATGCGAGTTTTACCCAGCAGTGCTCTAACAATCTCCCCCTTTGTCAATTTTAGTGGCAAAACTATTAATACATATGGAATACAAAAATTATATAAATAAACTTTGTAGCTCCTATTCCACATGTCTAATCTTCAATAATACTCGAAATCTTCATCACTTCCAAGTAGTCCAATAATCCTAAAGGTTGTAAGTTTAGTATCATCGTTTTTGAAAATCCGTAGCTATAACAATGAGAAAAGCATTGGTTCTCAATCATTGTTATACAATGTCATAGTATTATTATACAACGTCAAAGTCCAATTATATCACAACTTCAACAACAATACTATGGTGATACTTCACTCCCCCTTAGTCAATACTCCATCTCACATGGAAACCACTCCCCCTTACATAATGATCCAAAAACCATATGTATTTGTAGTGTAAACTATATTTAGTTCTCCCCCTTTTTGTCAATACAAGATAACCCCTAAAAATTCCACAGCCGTACTCCCCACAAAGATTTGGAAATTAAGCACAAGTTCAAAAGAACTCTCCCCCATAAGATGTCATTCCCTAAGGAACAACAAGAGCGACCTTAATTTCAAGAGAAAAGAAGGATTTCTTTAGACTCAACAAATTGCATACAGGTATGAATTTGGAATCTAAAATATTCAATCATATTAACCAAAGCGAACCAAGATTAATTTGACTAAATATGCTCAGCACAAGTAAACTTATGGAGACTTAATTCATAGATTAGCTTATTCACAAGAGAACTCATAAATATTCTAACCGGATTACACAATTAAACTAATCACAAAGTAATCAATTCAATTGTCCACACTCGACATAAGAAAAAATCTATTGAGTGCTAACTAAATAATCACATAAGATGATTGATTTAGTTCATTTGGGATCAACATAAGAGATTATGGAACCCCGGCTAAGATTATCATAGGAAATGACAACCTTAACCGTACATGTACTCAACATGAGAGAACTCATGGAATGCAAATTGATTGAATTAGTTCTTAATGCTCAACATATAGCATCTGATGGAACAACCAACCATGCCAATAAGAAATTGACTTAGTTATATCATGCTCAACATGAGATACAAACTGGAACCTTCACGGTAATGCACAATAATGTGGAACAGTTAAGCTCTATACCATGGATAACAAACAAGGTCCTATTCTATTTTTCCATCACAAAGTGACATAATAGACTTTATCCTTGAATCACAAAATATTTTAACCTATCTTACATCAATAATTGACAATATAGGCTTAACTTTTATTTTTTTCCAAAAGTCCATTCATTCCTTTATCAATATTCGCATACCAATGCGTGAACAACTTTACTTTTGACAAAATATGGGTAGCTTATGCAACAAGGATAATTATGAATAAGAAGTAGCAAACATAATTCAAAGCTACGCACAAGAGTTTTTTACACCCCATAATATTTTTCAAACCAGACAAGAGAATAAGTCAAAGAAAGTACCATGAAACAAAAGAACAAGAACATAAAACAAGAGATTAGTTACTCAATCCATAGTAATTTCTCCTTATCCATAAGTAAAAAGAACCATTCTAGACTTAATTGTGATAATATCTTTCAATAATCTTGAAAAATGGCTCAGAGAGTTCAGGATGAGCTTCCAACATAAAACTTAGTTGTTCTTGAAGGCACTGGATTCTTATATCACGTGGATCTCCAGGAATGACACCATGAGTTCCAGATGTTCCAGACGTGACCGGTTTCTTCATTTTATTGATATCAGTCTGGGATAGTGGAGAAGGAAAAGTGGTGCAGGTACCAATGGTCTTGACATTGAACTGGATTCAAATCCTACTAATAAGACATGGAAATCCCAGGTTTTTCTTCTGGGAAACCATGTGAATCATCTGGCGAATAATTAACCCACATAAATCGACTTCTTCTCCAGAAATTAGATAACACATTAATTCAGCAAGAGTTCTGATCCAAAGATTCCTATCTTGAGTGCTTGGAATCAAGTTAGCAACAAAAAGTTTACTAAAAACTCTTAGGTGAAAACTAATGTTATCAACACACAATTTTCCACCCGACCATGATACATTTATATTAAGCATCATTTCAGAGAGTTGTCCTTGTTTTGGCCTAATTTTTTCTGGCTGAGGTACAAATAGAGTGCGATCAAGAGACAAGTTCAGTAAATATGCAATAATATTTCGATTTACCTCAATTGGAACTTCCCCAACCATTGTCTTGAAGTAGAACTTGTTTTTATCTGTTGCATGTAGGTTAGCATAAAACTGACAAGTCATCTCAGGATATGATGACCCTAGACCATGATGAATATAACCCCACTTATGCTTGTTCGTGAACTGATGAAACTCAAGTTCGTTAACAGTTGAATCATATATTCTTTCAACAACAAAATTCCCTTTTCTAAACTTGACATATTTATCCCTATCAAGTACACTAATGAATCTAATACCAAGACCAGAGTCAAAAAGAGGTTGGGAAATATCTAGACCAATTTCATCATCTTCAAATTCTACATCACTATCATTTTCGCGAATGGGTTGAGTACTTGAGCTTTCACCCCGTTTAAGCATCTTTCTATGACTCATTTTTGCTAAAGTACACGAACTAGAGAAATTGATACTTACTTGGTTCGTGACTGTTGCAATTTTTAGAATCTCAACCAAGAAACCACTTCAAAAAACGCTTGTGATCCAAAGTACGTGAACCTCTTCCGGTTTTAGTGACATACACCAGTAGGAATTTGATTTGAAAACAAAAAAGTGAGAATCATGGGTATGGGAACAGTTTAGGTTTTTCTTCTGTCCGTGAACTGAAGAAGAAGGGTGAAAGGAACAAGGTGAGTTCTTTTCCTCTTTTTATGTGTTGAATGAACCAAATGACACGTTCACGGACTTGGTTGGTTCACGAGCCGGTGAAAAGCATGTGATAGATACATGTGCATACAACGACCCGTTTGGAGTGGTCTGTGAGAAGAGACTCAAAATTGATTTGTGGAATATCTTTGCACACCATGACACCAAGAGATGGTTTGTTTCCAACAACTCTTGAATCTTGTAGTGTTAAGGAACACCCAAGGAACTGTTTTTAAAAGTCTATCACAGAACTTCACAAGAACCCAAAAGGATTTGTGTTTCTGATTTTTTGTTTTCCAATTTAATAAAAAAAATAGTTTCTGCAGGTAGTTTCTAGTACTGCGAAGGGATACTCTTTTGGTAAGAAGCGACATCCTAAAATCTTTATACAAGAAAACAACACTACTATCTTGATATGAAGTATCAGGCGTTGAGCGACAAATCAACTTTTGCCTAAAGATGATATACTCAGATAACTGAGACTTAAACTCCTCTTATAATTCGTTTAGTTTATCATAACCACTTTGTATATGCAAGGGAGGAGCATTGTTCTCACTGATTAGCAAATCAATATCAACCTCAGCATGAAAATTATTCATCATAACTTGATTTAGCTTGTCAAGAGATTCTTGCTCTTTCTGGAAAATTAACCCAGCATCAAAAGATATGCTCTCAAGTTTTTTTAAAGATAATTAATAAGGGGAAAGCCATTTTTACTAGAGGGAAAGCCGATTTTGGGGTGAATTTAAAAAAACTTTATCTCCATCAAAAATCTTAATATCATGAGTAAATAGCAAGTTAAAGCATCACCAAAGGCAAAATATATTAGTTGTGTGGTTCGATTTAGACAACTTTAGCTCAAAGCTTCAAACTAGTATATAATATCGTTAACAAGTACGGGTATACATCTTCCACTGATAAATATGGGTGTAAAAAATGCCCGGAAGCCTGCGGCCTGCTGTGTACCGCCCGAGTCCGAAGGAGCCCATGGGCGCCTAACATCCTGTCATGGGCTTACCCGGCCTGCCCGATAATTATAAGTGGGCGGACCCGGGTATTTGCTAAAAAAATGGAGCCAACCTGTTTGCCTGTCAGGTAGCCTGTTTATTTTCCATGCATAACTGTCCGATAACATGAAATAAGGTTTTCTAGTCGTGTGATGGATTTCACTAGGAATTAAATTTCAAGTTTGAAAAATTATTAAGGTTGAAGAAAAGTCTGACTTACATTTCACAGAAAGGAATATGAATTCCTTGAACTATCATTTGAACGAGTTAGAGATGTATCATCATTCATCAAGCTAAAATAAATAAATAAACTATATTATTTTTAAATTTTTGAATTATCTCTTGGCCCCAAGGCCTGCCCATCCCGACCTGATCTGGCCTGTATTGTTTCATAGGGATGGACGGGCCATGGGCACTAAATGTTTTATATTACCCGGCCCGGCCTATCAAACTTAATGGATAGTAAAGACTACAAGCCCGTCTGGCACGACTTGTGCTACAATCGGGCTTGGGCTGGCCTGCCCAACCCGATGTACACCTCTACTGATAAACAACAACATGTCAAACGATTTTGGCATTTTCATTGGCTGACTTGGAAGCCATCATGCAAAGATACATAAGATGACGGTCATCTTCTAAGCTGGGGTTGTTGTTTTTATAATTCTTAATTATCACGACACCATTATCATTGCATGTTGAGTATAGGATGACTGGAGGTTGTATAGATGAATCCTACCATCTAAATGTCTAAAGGTAATTATGAATATCAAGTTCTGTTTGAGATTTCAGTGCACAATCTTGAGAGAAGATTGTCAAGTTCAGTTTGAGCTTATTAAAATGATACTGTTATGTATTTGTTGAATAAGGGAGGCCCTAAAATTTATACAATGTTTTACAATAATCTGTAAATTATTATCAAGATTAATTCAGTCGATAGTTTGATTCTTGAGTTCTTCTTAAAAGTTTCTAACCAGTTTTTACAAAAATGGTATTGGCAGAAGGAGAAGAAAGAGGCCATACTAGAGAGAAACTACTTCATATATGAATTGAAAAGTTTGTTCCTGTTAAGTTTGTAAAGAATAGAATGATTTTCGATTATACTCCACGTAGACATCATGTCCACGGATGGTTATTAGGGCATGAATGGGTGTCTAAAAAACCATTTTTTTACTATTTAAGTAGAATTATATCCACCCCAAAATCAGCTTTACCAATTTTTAAGCCCTGAATACACTTCAAAGGATTTTAAACCTGGTGGAGGTTTAAATATAATTTCTTCTACAAATTTTATTAAATCAATTATGGAAGAAAATTCTGAAATCCCTAGATCTGGTGGTGCATTTATTGAGATAGCACTCTTGTCCATAGAGTCAGATCGCTACAAACACAGACTTGTAAGGTGTTTAACGTGTTTGCCTGCTCTGATACCAATTGAAAATATGGGGGTATAACAACCTCACCCAATATTTCGATTAACAATCTGTATGGATAACTCCGAGTTGTTTTCTAGAGAATCAACTAGACAGTTAGACTCAATCAATAGAAAATACTCCAGGAGTTATTATCTCAATCTCTTGATTTGATTTACTCAAGCAAATATGATTCGCGAGTCTAATCAAAGAGAGATAACTTGGATGGTACCAAAGACCAATATCCAAGTGTCAATCGATTTAAATCAACAACCAACAAGGTCGGATATTCTAATCGATTGAACAACGCACAACCTGTATTATTTCAATTATATAACAAAATATAATGTGGAATAAAAATAACACAGACACCAGAATTTTGTTAACGAGGAAACCGCAAATGCATAAAAAACCCCGGGACCTAGTCCAGATTAAACATACTCATTATTAATATGCCACAAACACTAGCCTGCTCCAAATTAACTTCGGTCTGGACTTTAGTTGAACCCCAACCAATCTCACAATGATCCAAGTTACAGTTATGCTTCTACGCCTCTGATCCCAGTAGGATACTACGCACTTGATTCCATTAGCTGATCTCACCCACAACCAAGAGTTGTTACGACCCAAAGTCGAAGACTTTAGCAAACAAATCTGTCTCACACAGAAATGTCTACAGGTAATGGATAAATTCATTTCCCACGAATGAACCTATGAGTTTTGCTCAGTCTTTTGATAAATCAAGGTTAACAGGAACCAATCGATAAAACCAGACTTATATTCCCGAAGAACATATCAATTTCATAAATCACCTCACAATAAACTTAATCGACGCAGCGAAGAAGATTATTGAGGAATCACAAACAATGAGACGAAGATATTTGTGACTACTTTTATCTTGCCTATCGGAGATAGAAATCTCAATCCAATTATTAAAATTGTACTCGTATGATAGAAATAGCAAGATTAGATCACACAACTACACAACTATAAGAAAATTAGTATCGGTCTGGCTTCACAATCACAATTGTATGTGTGGGGATTAGGTTTCCCGAGTTGCTAGAGTCCTCCTTATATAGTCTTTCAAATCAGGGTTCGCAATCAATGTTAGCTTAGTAACAAAGCATTCAATATTCACCGTTAGATGAAAACCCGATTACATACAAGCTAATATTTATCAACCGTTAGATCAGAAAACTTAGCTTTTATACACACATGTATTGACGATTTTAAGTTTGTTAACCGTACCCAAACTTGTACATTAGTTGGTTCAACATTAGTTAACCAAATGGTTAGCAAATGATAACTTTCATATCAACCATATTCTTCTTCACCATAACTAGTCCAAATGACTCAAATGAACTAGTTAGAGAGTTGTTCAACTGCTGAGATCTTTATGTACTACACAAGACACAATTGACGCAAAATGATGTGATTCACTCAGAATCGATTCATGAACTATAAAGCCACGGTTTGCAATAACATTCCTTAGTTTATTAAGATAAGTTCACAAACATCATTTTTAGACATA
>JAJJWX010004669.1:0-11096 GCA_023529315.1 Papaver bracteatum | reverse complement strand
TGTTAGAATTACCTCTAAACATGTTCTAAACATGTAGATTATTCTAGAAACAAAGAATATAAGGTAAGCCTCCATAGGCATAGTTGTTAGCCTCCATAGGCATAGTTTTCTTCTTCTCTTTGTAAGCCTATAAATAGGCATTTGTAGTATCATTTGTAATCATCCAAAAATATCAAAAACATTGTATTCTTGTTATCTAAACACTCAATCAATGAATCTCTCTATTTTGGTTCAATCTTGATATGGTATCAGAGCAAGGTTAAGGATCCTTGTATCTAGTATTGAACCATGGGAGATTCAGATACAGAAAATTCTAAAACCACAAAACCTTCCGACACAATTATTTTTCAATCCGATGGGTCATCGTTCAAGGCAGGAATTTTTTTGGATGAATCAAATTATGATCTCAGGGTCTCAAATCATTGAGATGCATATTGCCGAGAAGGAGAAGATCTCCTTTATTCGCGGACGTCTCGATTCCATCTAAAAATGATGACAAGTATGATAAATGGTACGCAGAAAATCAAAAGGTCAAGAGATGGCTATTAATGTCTATGTCACGGAGAAATAATGAAACGATATATTCGTTTACCTACGCTTTCGTGAGATCTGGGATGTTGTTTCTAAGGCTTTCTATGATGGAGCAGATGAACTACAAATTTATATCTTAAATCAAAGGGCTTTCTCTCCCGGAAAAATGGTAGACCACTCCCGGTCTATTATGGGTAATTATTAGAAATCTTAGGTGAGCTGATCACAAGTGATAAGGTGATTATGGAAAATGAAAATATGTTGAACTATATCGAAAATCAGTTCAACGTATGAGGGTGCATATTTTTCTTGCTTGGTTTAGACAGTGAATTTGAACAAATACGTGGGGAAATTCTAAGGAAGGATCCCATACTTGAATTAGAACCTTGTTATGCTTTGGTACGACGTGAATCTGTCCGCATACTACAATGAACAAAGGAACCGGTTGATACTTCTGCAATGGCAACCGTCGTCAATACAACATTAAAGATAAGTCCGCCACCTGCACTCATTGTAATAAACGTGGTCATACCAAAGACAACTGCTTTGAGATTGTTCTTGGGTATCCAGATTGGTGGGATAAGCGCGATCCCAAGAAAAGAACTTCCGTTACGAAGCACATGTGGTTAGCAATCTAACATCCGCTATGGAAACAACCAATGGTAAGGTTTTTAATGTTTCGCAAGTTGTTCCTAATAACTCATGGATAATTGATTCGGGTTGCACTGACCATATGACTTTTGATTCCGAAAGGTTTCTCCTCTTAAAACATCCATACACAACTCCGTTTGCACAACAGATGGATCTTTGGCTCCAGTAATTGGAGAACAATCATTAAATCTTACTTGATACATTGAGTCTAGATTCGGTTTTAGTCGTTCCCTCTCTAAGTTATAATATATTATCGGTTTCCCAAATTACTAAAGTCTTACATTGTGTTGTTATTTTTTGGCCTAATTCTTGTGTGTTTAAGGACATCCGAACACGGCGAACGATTGGATCTCAAGTTAGAAGAGGAAAGCTCTACTATCTAGATTTAAGGTCAAAAATTTCGAAAGATTATCTAATGCTTTAGTCATGAATGGTACTCGGGGAGAAGGAGAAATCGCAAATTTGGTTATGGCATAGACGTTTATTGCATGCTTCTTTTGGCTACTTAAAAAGGCTATTTCCTATTCTATTTTCAAAGGTTGATGTTTCTAGTTTTCAATGTGAAGAATGTGAACTAGCTAAAAGCCATCGACTTTGTTTCCATCAATTTTAAATAAAAGTCCTATTCCATTCATGATTATTCATTCGATGTTTGGGGGCGATCTACGTTAACACTCTTGGAAGCGCACGATGGTTCGTCACCTTTATTGATGATTGCACTAGGATGACATGGGTTTGCTTGATGAAATCAAAAGATGAAGTGAATAATTTATTTCAGAGGTTTCACAAATTAGTCAACACATAGTACAATAAAAAGATTCAAGTTCTTCAAGTGACAACTAGGCGAATATTTAAGTACTTGATTTTCAACATTATTTAAGAGAATGTGGTATTGTTCATCAGACAACTTGTCCTAATACTCCTCAACAGAATGGGGTAGCTGAAAGAAAAAACCGTCACTTGCTTGAAGTTGTTCGTGCTTCATTAATATCAGCTCATATGCCGTTAACTTATTGGGGTGAAGCTCTTACCTCTGCAGCATATGTGATCAACTGCACACCTTCCAGCACTATCATTTTTCAGACACCATTTCAAGCTCTCACTGAGGCAACAGTTTCACCAACAGTTCCAAACTTGCCACCACGCATATTTGGTTGTGTAGCATTTGTGCACTTACACAAGAACCAACGGAGCAAGTTATCTCCCCGAGCTTTAAAATGTGTCTTCGTGGGATATGCTGCAAGTCAGAAAGGGTATAGGTGCTACCATCCTCCAACTAAACGAATGTACATCACATTGGATGTTAAGTTTCACGAACACGTGATGTATTACTCGAAGTCTGAACTTAGGGGAGTATGAAAAAGAAATTCAGACTCTTGACTATGAAGAAGACATAATCGAAGAAGATGTTGTTCTTCATATTCCAAAAAACAGAAAGTTAGTGGGAAGAAATTAACACAGATGGTGAAATTGAAGCTATAAATGAAGTTGAAGAAGATAATGCAGATGGATCAGAGAAGATAATTCAGATGAAGTTGAAGAAGATAATGATACATCACCAACCCCAATCCAACCATTCGCTGAAGATGTTCTTGAACCTGCAAAGAAACAATTGCTGCACGCCGGAATAGAGGTATCCCTAAAACTATGTATGAACCTGATATTTCATCAAAAGCTAAATATCCCATGAGTAATTATGTCTCTAATCACCGTCTGACAATCAAATAAGTCATTTTTGAATCAATTATCTACTGTAGTTATTCCTAACAGCGTGCAGGAAGCATATCTGATCCGAAATGGAGGGAAGCTATGATCGATGAGATGAAATCCTTACAAGAAAATAATACTTGGGACATGGTTGAATTTCCATAAGGAAAGAAAGTCGTGGGATGTCGCTGGGTTTTTACAGTCAAATACAAGGCAAATGGTGAAATTGAACGCTTTAAGGCAAGATTGGTTGCTAAAGGGTATAGCCAGACTTATGGTGTAGATTATAATGAGACATTCGCACCTATAGCTAAAATGAATATAGTACGAGTCTTGTTGTCTCTTGCTGCAAATTTGGGTTGGCCATTGCAACAGTTTGATGTCAAGAACGCCTTTTTAAATGGAGATTTGTCCGAAGAAGTGTATATGCGACTTCCACCAGGAATGATGGAGTCGAGTTGCATAACGGAAAAGTTTGTAGGTTAAACAAGTCATTGTATGGTCTGAAACAATCTCCGAGAGCGTGGTTTGGAAGATTTACCAAGTCTATGAGAGCATTTGGTTATCGCCAGCAAATTCAGATCATACTTTATTCTTAAAAAGAAATCGAGGTAAGATTACAAACTTTAATCATATATGTAGATGACATCATAGTTACAGAGATGATCCAAAAGAAAGAAAGGCTCTCCAAAATTATCTATCAAGTGAATTTCAGGATGAAGGATCTTGCTTCTTTAAAATACTTCCTTGGAATTGAAGTATCTCGATCAACGAAGGAATATTCTTGTCACAAAGAAAATATGCCCTTGATTTGTTGGAGGAAACACGTATGACAAAGATGTCAACTCTCAGATACACCAAAAGAGAGCCAGGTTTGAAATTATGTTCGGATGGCAACCAAGTACCTGTTGATAAAGGAAGATACCAAAGGCTCGTGGGTAGACTAATGTACTTGGCACATACAAGACCCGATCTTGCATATGCATTGAGTATTGTTAGTCAATTCATGCATAATCCTGGAGAACCATATATGAATGCGGTAATGCGAATCCTAAGATACCTGAAGTCTGCTCCAGGAAAAGGGATCTTGTTTAAGAAAGGTCAAGACTTCAAAAGTATGGAGGCATATACTGATTCTGACTATGGTGGGTCATGTGATGATATGAGGTCTACTTCAGGATATTTTACCTTCGTTGGGGGTAATCTTGTTACATGGAGAAGCAAAAAACAAGGAGTTGTTTCACGATCAAGTGCAGGCTGAATGGCGAGGTATGGCGCCTGGGTATCTGCGAAGTTATGTGGTTAAAACGTCTGCTAACTGAATTGGGGTATCCTCTAGGAAACCAATTCGTTTGTCTGCGATAACAAAGCGGCGTGTGATATTGCACACAATCCATTTCATCATGATCGCACAAAACATGTGGATATAGATAGGTTCTTCATTAAAGAGAAGTTGGATAATGGGATCGTGGAGTTACCTAGAATTAGATCGGAAGAACAGGTAGCTGATATTCTAACTAAAGCAGTTCCAAGTAAAATATTTCTGAAGTTTGTTGGCAAGCTAGGCATGAGCGACATATATGCACCAGCTTGAGGGGGAGTGTTAGAATTACCTCTAAACATGTTCTAAACATGTAGATTATTCTAGAAACAAAGAATATAAGGTAAGCCTCCATAGGCATAGTTTCTAGCCTCCAAAGGCATAGTTGTTAGCCTCCATAAGCATAGTTGTTAGCCTCCAAAGGCATAGTTGTTAGCCTCCATAGGCATAGTTTTCTTCTTCTCTTTGTAAGCCTATAAATAGGCATTTGTAGTATCATTTGTAATCATCCAAAAATATCAAAAACATTGTATTCTTGTTATCTAAACACTTAATCAATGAATATCTCTATTTTGGTTCAATCTTGATACATAGGGCACCAGTTAATTCATAGAGTTTTTGACGAGTGTGTTAGTATAAAAATTGATATGAACACCTTTGTTAGCTGATATGCGTCAACATAGGCTAATCTCTCCTCCATGCGCAAGCAAGTTATGGCAAATGCACTCTAGCAGGAAACAAGAATTTCAGTTTGTTCATGAAATCCCAAAAACCTGATTGTCTTGACAGTTTTTGCTGCACAAGCTCTTTCTTTGCAAGCCCCGAGTGTAATTAGCCTTTCAATCATTTCATTTTCGTCTCTCACAGTTTCCACTATATTGTAATTATGAACTTTTAGAGATCATCTAGAAGGTACCAAATGTAACTGTTTTTCCTTCCATCAGAGCAGGATGAGGTTCAGTGTTAAATAAACCGATTTTTGCTAGGCATGCCATTTTTTCTCCAAATCCTACACAACATAGAAGGTTGAAAAATGATATGCAAGTGCTAGATTGAGTTACGTCCTGCGGATCGACGCGCCAAAGGCGTAATTTTCCAGTCCGTCACATCACGGGACTTGAAACTCCATCCATGGAAGAAGAAGATCCAAGTTCTAGCTTAAAGAGAGAATGAAGAAGGAACCCCTTTCAATTTATCTCTCTTTCTCTTATGTAGGGGTATTGTACATCGAATTACATTACTCCCTTAGGGCAAACTAGATGCTAACCTTTTTTTTTTTTTTACTAGTACTCTTCTCTTTTTATTAAATTTAGTAGGAAAGAAGTTACATAGTAGGCAAGCGAGCAACAAGCTGTGACACTAACTAGTTAAGATAAGGATTACAAAAGTAGCATTATTGTGTAGTTCCTTGTAGTATTATATGGTGCACCCGTCTAGATCTTGCGCTACGTATCGAGTTGATATTTTACTCTCACAGGACACGCAAACACGCCGCTGTTTCGGACACCCTTGGCGGTATTGGTGCAACCCTGGTATGACCTTATTTTCCCCCCTCCTACTATCTCTATTTTTATCAACCGGTAGGACCTACCCCTACTACTATCTCTATTTTTATCAAGCCATTGAGTCATCAATCAAGTGAGTTTTCTTGTAATTTTTCTTTTTGCAACTACGTTGGATCATGTGACCAAAAAACACATAAGGAAAAGAAATTATTAATGCCGTAAGATTTCCGTATCAACTGCTTAACTTTGATGATGTTCATTGTCGGCACATAATTTGGTATTAAGATCTCATTTCATGAACCACATTTGGTACGCATATGTATGTTTTCTAACTGCATTATTAATTTCTAGAAAGTGATGTATAACCTCATTTATGAATAATGGACGCAACTCTTAACTACTGTAATCAATACATTTTTCTAACAGCTAATACAGTCCTTATGTACTATCTAGCAAAATTGAAATCTACCTATATAAATCTAGCTAGTTCATTATTCTTCTGTTTTTTAAGCTTCATCCATGGAAGCACATACACTTCTACCCCATGTGATTATCATACCGAGTCCAGGTATTGGTCATCTCATACCAGTAACTGAGTTTGCTAAACGACTCGTTCTTGATCATGGTTTCTCAGCCTCAATCATTATTTCAGCAGACTCTCTTTCTAACTTTGAAGCAATAAAACTAGCCCTTAATTCTCTACCAAGTGCTATCAGTACCATATTTTTATCTCCTGTTGAGTTGAGTGACCTTCCCGGTGACGCTGAGATCAGTACTCAGATATTTGCGACTGTGAATCGGTCTCTTCCTGCTGTTGCTGAATGGGTTAGAGCGATTACTTCGACTCATAGAGTCGTCTCTTTTGTTGCTGATCTTCTCTGTATTGATGCTATTGATATTGCTAATGAATTTAATATCAATGCTTATATTTTTATTTCATCAACTGCTATGCTTTTGGCTTCGATTTACCATGCACCCAAACTGGACCAGCTTTACTCTTGTGAGTTTAGAGATGTACCTGACCCGATTCAGATTCCTGGTTGTGTACCGATCCGAGGGGTTGATCTTATCGACCTATATAAAGATAGAAAGGCAGAGGCTTATGCAGGTTTTTTACAATATTGGAAAAAGCTAAATTTGGCGAAGGGAATCTTCATCAATAGTTTTGAGGAAATTGAACATGGTGCCATTGAGGTTTTGAATGGGAAACAATGGGATAATCCGCCGGTTTACGCAATTGGACCGCTTATTAGAGCAGGTGCACCCGGTGACGGATCTGATGGGTCTGGTTGTTTGAAGTGGTTAGATAATCAACCACCGGAATCTGTTCTGTTTGTGTCGTTCGGTAGCGGTGGAACTCTCTCTAGCGAGCAAATAACTGAATTGGCTCTAGGATTGGAAATGAGTGAACAAAAGTTTTTGTGGTTTTTGAAAAGTCCTATTCCTGGTGACAATAAGGCTGCAGATGCATCTTACTTGAGTGCTCGAACTGTTGAGGATCCTTCAGAAGTCTTATCAAAAGGGTTCTTGGATAGAACTCGAAAATCGGGTTTGGTTGTTTCTTCATGGGCACCACAAATTGAAATCCTAAATCACAAATCAACCGGTGGGTTTTTAAGCCATTGTGGGTGGAGCTCGACCCTTGAAAGTATCGTGCATGGTGTCCCGTTAATTGCATGGCCACTCTTTGCAGAGCAGACAATGAACGCAGTGATGCTTACAGATTACATGAAAGTGGCCGTAAGGCCGAAACCAATGAAAAATGGGATAATAGGACGTGAAAATATTTGTAAGGTTGTGAAGGAACTTATGGAAGGTGAAGAAGGAAGGAGACTTAAGAGTAAGATGGGAGAACTCAAATGTGCTGCGTCTAGGACACTGGCTGAAGGTGGCTCCTCGTTCAAAACATTTGCCGAGGTTGTAAATGCGTGGAAAAATTATTAGATATCTTGCATTCATATATGCAAATAATCTAATAGCTAGGCTAGTCACTCTTGCTGTCTTGCAACACCGAAGCTAATGCTGGTTTCTTCGTTATGTATTCTGATTTTATTGAACTATTTAAGTACAATAATTGCTGCACCTATTCTTTGGCATGTTAGACGTGGACGTCCACCAAATCAAGTTCTTTAGTAAGTTGTCTTCTATATCCTCGATTAAACTTTCTTCTCAGTCCTTAGATTCTTTTTTCCATCATTGTCAATTAGGAGAACATCTCAAATTGCCATTTTCATCTTCGAATATAACTTTTATTCGTTTTTGATTGGGCAAGCTTGCTTAGAGAGTAGTTTGTTGTAAGCTCTCTAGGCGCTTTGCTAATATCTTCTTGTATCTTTTGAAGGTGCTATCTTGGCACCCATTCTTATTTATTTCTCTTTGCCTTTCTCAAAAAAAAAAAAAAAAACTTTTATTCGCTCCTTCTCATGAGTTGTTTTTCCTTTAAATGGCTTTAACTACCACAATCTGTTAGTTGTGACAGTAGGTAGCATTGGATTCACCTTATGGTGTCTAAACCTAACATCAAGTTTGGCATCTGACTCGCCATTTGGATCTGAGTCAACCCCTGACTCATCACAAGTCATATGTCAGACCGTTTGTTTTCTATTTTGAGGTAAATCTGGCTCGACCTATGACTCAGACCTGACCCCTAACTCAAAGATAACAAAATACTCCTAAGTCCTAACTCATGGGATCAAACCACTGACTTACATATTTTGGAGTCGATTGAGTTAAATCTGATTCAAAACAAACATATTGAGTCAGATCTTACTCAAATTAAGTAATTTCAGTCATATCCAGACGACTCACTCTAGAAGTCTCTGAAGACTCAGGAGTAAACAAACATGTTGTAAGTCTCTCAAAAAAATTCAACATTTCAAGTCAACAAATGAAAATTTCTTAAACAAAATTAGACTATCAAATTTTAATTTGTTGCCGATGAACTCACTGTTGAGAGGTAAAGATGATATTTGGTCTGCACGTCCAAGTCCCAATAATGACTACACCTTTTCCTAGACTAGTAAAAGAGAGAGAGCTTTCTTTCCATTGTATTATATTCCTCATTTCATTGGCTTTTTCCCAAAATTCCTTAATTTCATGACAACATGCCACATGCCACTAAACCCTTCTTTTTTTACCATTGCTGCAATTCCTCCCAAATCCTAATACTACCTCTAACTTATCATTAATCCCTTTCCTATCCTTTCTATTTCAGTTTATTTTTTGAGTCTATTTTTTGAGTTTGAGTTGTGAATATTTCCGCTACTATCTTACAGATTATGTTCTTCCTTATTTGCAAAAGTTGTGACATGTTCGACTTACGACAAATGTGGACACTGTAGGTGGACTTAAATGGACATTCTCTCGCAATTTGTCACTAAGAAGGTATAAGACCACTGGATAATCTCCATCTCATGTGATATAAATTATTCTACATGTTTCCATCAGGCATCATACGGTATATGATGAGCCAAGCATCTTTACATTATTAGCATGATAGGCACAGGAAGGAAAAGTTTTTTATTCTCCTTGTTTTTGAATTTCCAGGTGTCTAGAAAAATCACAACCTTTATAGAGTCCTTGGATGTATTTGATACCAGCTGCTGTCGAGAGGGAAACTCCGTTGAATGGTGTATGTATCGAGATAAGCTTAAGTTTGAAGGACTTTAAAAATGAGATATTTAACCGTTGGTGCCCAGCAAATGTCCAACACCTAGGAATGGTACCCAATATTCAAAATATTAAGGGTTGGTACCTAGACCAACGGTTGACTATCTAAGTCAAACTTTGACTTAACTGTTTCTAAATTTTAAATTTTATAAATTCATTGAAATCAATTATTATTCATTTATCCAAATATGCCCCTCCCTTAATACGGTTTCAATTTCATAGCAGTGGACAATGGATATGAGTCTCTGCTGCAGGTTTGAAACTTGTCTCAATCCAATTTGAACTCTACATATTTACCCAATTTTTCATTTGCAAACCAATTCAAAACCTAATTTAAACTTTAACAAAAACCCCTTCTTTATTTGCAACATTTAAACCACAAAAAACTGTTGAGATCAATATCCCTCAAACTGGGTAGTTTTAGTTATTATCTTTTATAAATTTGGGTAATGCTTCCGGATGTTTACGGCATGTGCATTGTTTTTGAATGTTATTATTTTAAAAGGAGGTAAACTGATAGGTTAGATGTCTTCATTTGATTTCATTTTGAAAGTCGCATTGAATTCACACTGTGTTCTCATTTCTATCTTCTATTGATCGATACATAACTTATCTAAAAAGAAAATGAAGAGATGGGGTACCGACAATAATACGAAGAATTTTCATAATCCAATAAGAGCGGTATAAAGTGTGCGATTCTTTAGGAAATCATGTCGTGATTTTAGATCTTAGACTTCTGTTGGACCTTATTTGTGCATGTATGACTTCTGTTTTTCCTTCTTTGTGTATCTATAATTGAGAAATTTGTCTTTGCAAGGAAATGATTTGGTACATAGTTCATAAGCAGTAGAATAGCTGAAGTGAGAGAGGAAATGCAACATTGAAATACTATGAATGTATCCACATGTTAAAATCTCAATGACACGACTCTCTAAGGTTCTTGAATAAAGAGTGATACGGGGAAGTGATAGATATGTTTTCGTTTCTATTAAAAAAAAAGGCTCGTTAGAGAGATCACCCATGAATAGATCAACAACAAGGGCACCCTGCGAAATGGTGTGAAATACTAAAAACTTAATTAGTGGTCAAAACAAATTCAAGAGAATTTTATATGCGAAATGATGTGAAATACTAAAAACTTAATTTTGTTTATCTTGTGGAACTCCAGTTGAATTCTAATTATGGCTTAACATCTTTGAAATAAAAGATCCTAGGGTTAGAATATGGAACAATCACATGTCAAAATAAAACTTCTTTGGAACTTACTGTCTCTATTACTCAGCTTTTATGCATCTTACTAACTTGTTTAGAATTCTCTCCCAATATGTTTTTCTTTTTTCTTCTTTTTGACTGGTTCTCTTCTGATGTTGAATCTTTATTATGGATTTGTGGGGTTCATCGCCAGCACAACCGGAATGGTCATGCAACGACAACTGTCAAATGGTTGTCCATTCAGCTTCGATCTTTTGTGTTGAAAAACGATAGACTTATCAATTTTTGGTGAGATTGAGATGATTGAGAAAATATACAATACATGTATTTCAAAGTGTAATCTTTACAATGAATTTTTCAAGTGTATTTTCAATATGAGAAGTGAGAAACTACGGAGAGTATCATTGTCAACGAAGTACGGCATAACGCCATGGTTTTTGAATATGAGAAGTGAAAAACTATGAGTAGTGAATTTTAATTCTCCTTGTTTTGAATTTCTA
>JAJJWX010004668.1:0-25834 GCA_023529315.1 Papaver bracteatum | reverse complement strand
ACAGGACGAAAGTCACTTTAATCTATTAAGAATAGAATCAATACTTCCATAATAAATATTAGAAGAATGAAGGTTTTGGCTCTTCGGAGCAATCGAATGGGTGCCCAGGAAAGACCTCGAGATCAGAAAAAGATATCCAGATAGATTCTCATGATGATGCATCTTTGACACGGTTTCTTCATGTCAGCAGCATCATGCGTTCATGTTCTCTCTTTTTATTTCTAGTTTCCGGCCCCTCCTTTCCTGCGTGCAAATTTAAAGCTCACTCCCACAGAAACAGTAGCACTGCACTATAGTCATTCCAGGCAGACTGAACAAGAAAAGGAACTGATTTCTTTTCTTTTCTTTTTCTGAACTTTCTATTGGGGCCATTACTGACAGGTGAATTTTTATTTACCACTAGCATTGCATCCCATGCCTTGAAGCAGATGCCGCAGTAAAATCACAGATAACAAACCCAGCAATATGCGCCTGGAAGTAGATGCATCTCAAATCAAATGGTTACTGGTAAATATATCCACCACTTGAATTCAAAACTTCATAGACCTTGGCACATTGATTCCTAGAGATCATTGACGCATCAGGGGGAAAACATCTCCTACATATCTACTAGGAATCTGATTTGGCTACAGATAAATTAGTATTAGAAGGGATGTACAAAGACAACAGCTAACCAAAAGCTCAAAACAACTGGAGTCTGGACCAAGAGCTCATGCGTTATAATAAAGGAGGAAGTGATTCTTCTTGCTTCTGGCGATGATAGTACGTATAGTTCAGTTTTAAATTCCCACAACGTTCGCCTCAACTTTAGGTCAAAAAAGTATGGACCTGCATGTACAGAAATCAAACTGTCTGTTGAAATCAATTAACAAGTATATATCCTAGTACGTACATATGAATACTTAGCTGGATCATCATGGATTGTTGTTCATATTACACAGTAACCTATGTACGTAACTTCAATTTTTGTTTACAGATTACTGAATTCACGTACACCTTTAATTTTCCGATCTTTTACTTAAAAATTGTTTTGGGACTGGAAAATTTGGCATTGAAGCAAAGAACATGTGAAACTACTCTGTGAAGATACACGTGCATGCACCCCTAAATTGGCCTCATAGATCTGTGGTTCGTACTTCGTAGAACTTTTTTTTAAAGAACGGGTCCTAGCTTAGCTGGTCATCCCCGTTCCCCAAAGTGTAATGCGTTCTAGGAAGTCCCAGGTTCGAGTCCCCAATGGCGTAATATTGCAGGAATTAACATGGAAGTTAGTGTTGGTTTGCCCCATTGTGACACAATCTCAGCCCCCTCCCGCCGTTTCGGCTCCCTTGGCTAGGTTACCCATGAGGCTCGCTGGTAGGTTAGGGGCATGGGGAAAAGCAATGTCACGGGTTGCATTTGAATTGACCCTAGAAGCCAATGCAAAAGCAGCCTGATTTGTATAAAAAAGATTAAGGGTCCGTTTGGCACGGATGGAGTTTGAATTCTAGGGAGTTCCAACTACCTGGAATTCAAACTACCTAGAAAATGAATTCCATCCTTTAAAAGTTTTGTGTTTGGCATGTTTATGAATGAAATTGATTATATTTCTATTTTTTGAATAGTTATTTGTTTAAATTTTTCATAGTAAGTTTATTTCGAATATCACTGAGTTTTTTTTTTAAATTATCTTTTATTAATTTTAGGCAATTAATAAAAAATTAATTAATAAAATAAAATTATTTACCAAAAACTATATAAAATATTATTAAATTAAAGTAATGATTCAAAAAATCAAAATAATATTAAAGTAATTTAACTTTTTTATAAATAAATTAATATTTTTAATTGGGTATTCATTAGTAAAAACTTATTTTTTATTTTTAAATATGATTTAAAATTAAATTTGTATATTTTAAAAATAGATTTTATAATAAAATATTCAAATAATAATATCTGTTTATTTGATATTTTAATTAAGTATTAAATTAAATAATAATATATATTATTTTATTGTATAATTACTTATTTAAAATTAAATAAGTAATTATAAAGGATTTTTATTTGATATTTTAATATAAAAAATATTTTAAATAATAATTAATTAATTCTAATAATATTTATTAATTAAAAATATTCCTTTTCCTTTAAATATGAGAAAAAATATAATTTATATATTAAAATAGATTTTATAACAAAATTTATATATTTTAATAATAGATTTTATAATAAAATATTCAAATAATATTGGTCTATTCAGTATTTTAAGTAAGTATAAAACTGAATAATATTTTATAATATAATTACTTATTTAAAATTAAATAAGTAATTATAAAATATTTTTATTTGATATTTTAATATAAAATAATAGTTAATTAATACTAATTATATTTATTAACTAAAAATATTCTTTTACCTTTTAGATATGAGACAAAATACAATTTATATATTCTAATATATTTAATTATATTTTAAGTAGATACAATTTTAATGTAAAACAATAATTGATATTTTAAAATAAAATATTATTTTTTAGTTATAAAATAAGAAATATATTAGTAATAATAATGTTAATTTTGTTTAAAATAATATTATTAAGGTAATACTATAAAATAAAAATATATTAATTATAAAAAAATAATATAATCGTAAGAAATCAAAGATTGTTGAAATTAAAAAAAGAAAAGAAAAAGAAAACCAAATGTCAATATGGTCAACCTATGGAGTTGAAAGGGTGGAGTTTGAAATTTCATGGGGGAGGGTGGTATTTGATTTTCCACCCTATAGTGGAGTTTCAACTACCTAGAATTGGAACCGACTCCATGCCAAACACTCCATAAGTTGAACTCCACCCTTGACTCCCTCCGTTGACCGAACTCCACCCTCAACTCCGTCCGTGCCAAACGCACCCTAGTGTTTTCCTTCCACATTCATGTTGGTACTGACAAGTTTTCATGAATGTCTCTAATTCTAGATCTTGCTTTCCAATCTAGATGGCAGTCCTCTCTTTTGATTGCTTTGATGGTATTGATGCAGCTTCCTTCAATTTGAACGACTATATCATACTGATAAGACCATGTTGTTGCTTCCAATGCCGCTTGCACCTCCACTTCATCCTAACTTTGCGCCCTGCACCCCAGTTTCTTCAATTTCCTGCACCAACCAATAGAATTTCTTAGAATTAAGGCAGTGCTTCCAATCATCCCGTGTTTGTCAAATGTGCCAGCAAAGTTAATTTTCTGGATTCCCAGAGGGGGGATTATCCAAATGGGGTTTGGTTTATGAGAAAGTATAGTTCTAGCATTGTCTAGAGGTCGCTTTTGGCTAGCATGATCTTTCCAGTCCATTTCGGCTTTGGTGCAAGCGTCTTTCGGACTTAGGTTGATTTATCTAAAAACTTTGTCACATCTTGCCTTCCAAATGTACCACATTTAGCACTCCACTATCCTAGGGAGCTGTTCCAACCTGTAGGGTCAGTATGCCATTGGAGAGTCCAGTTCTTCACAGATGGAGGACATAATTAGGTGGAAAAGGGTTGCTACTGGAGGCAAACCACACACTCCTAGCAAAAGGACATGTGAAGAATATATCTTCCAAAGACCCATTTTGATGAGAACATAGGGCACAAGTGTTTGAAATATCCATGAACTGTACAAGCCTACTATTGGTAGGAATTATATTTTGTAGACATTTGAAAGCAAATAATTTAACTCTAGGGATGCCTGCATACTCCATATGTTTTCATAATGAATAGGTCCATTGTAATCAAAATAGAATAATAGAATAATAAAGACTTTTTGTGTTGAATGCACCAAAGATAATGGGGTTCCATTTAGGCGTATCCCTGCCCGAACTATTAATATGTTCAATGGTTATGGCATTAACAATAAGAGGGTCAAAGATAGAATTGAGTAATGGGATAATCCATTCAGAAGAGTTTTAAAGGATAAATGGAACCCCACTGACCAAGACTGCGAGAAAGTCTTAAAGCAACCTGCGATCTTAAAAGTATGTATAAGGGGAACCTCAAGCAACTGGGATTATTCAATCCCTGACACTCTTCTTGTGCAACCTGCGATCTTAAAAGTATGTATAAGGGGAACCTCAAGCAACTGGGACTATTCAATCCCTGACACTCTTCTTGTGTGTCCTAGTTGTAAACTAGAGTCGTTCTCTCCTTTAAACCTTTTAGTTTTACCTACTAAAAAGACTTCGCTTAGGGATTCGTAAAGCCAGGTTCAACTATCTTTACCTTGATAGTTCGGGTCTCCTGATCTTGCTACTAACCAGGCAAGATATGTAGAAATTGTAAAGTTCTTCTTCTCTGACTTTATTATTTCATAAGTATATTCCTCTATAACGATTCTTTGTTGAAATCAGAGTAGGTTTTGCTTGTGAGGTGAAAAATAATCTAGGATGCTCTTTGGGAGTCGTAAGTACCGGATTTTGAGGTTTGCTAGACCTAGTATACTACAAACGATTTCCTATCTCACCTTGATCTAACGATCAAAATGGAAATCACATATAGGCTTTTATGTGGGAGGAAGATTGGTTTAAAGTCTTCACTTAGGTTGAACTAAGTGTTACGATGTAAAGGAACTCAGCTAAGGGAATCAATTGCGTAGAGTCTTGCGATATTCAAGAGGCGTAAGGAGCGCAACTATAACTGTTAGAGCACTATTCGGTCTAACTCGCAAGTGTTGTTATCTCAAGCTTGTTTGTAAATGTTAGTGATCAAAACTATAAGTCTTGATTTCTAGTCTACTTATAGTGATGTCTCGGATTAGGATAGATTGTGTAGTTGAGCATTATACTTCACGACGTTCATCAATTGAAGACGAAGAACTACTAAGGCGAGCTTGTGGAACTTCATCAACAATAGGTATGTGGAGACTAAAACTAATCTATCACTTGGAAAGTCTATTTCTACTCTATCTCCTATATTGAGACAAAATTCGTATTACTATATAGTTGTCGATTATACACATTTGAGATTTCGAGTTGAGTTTAACTCGCTTACATATTTCTCGGAATATGTGTTGGTAAGCTTTCACTTCAACCAAGGTTATCTTATATTCTTGACGAAAGTCAAAATATGATCACATGAAAATCGCCGAGTAACATCTTACATGGTTTGTGTGATACAATCATTTGGTGTAGACTTGGAATGTTTCGTTATGATTATTTCAATAACTTGAAAATTGCTTTGATGCTAATAGTGTGTGAAAACAGCTATTATCTTCCTCTAAGAAAGTTTCAATGATTGAAATAAGAGTTTAGAATACTTAACCATCATTGGATTATAAATATAGTGTTCTTGCATGTATGTGATCCATGACCGGAACTAAAGTATGCGTACCCGTATGCGTACTTGTAGTTGTGAAATTCCGTGTACCAAGTACACATACCGGTATGCATACTTGTGTAAGGTATAGGTCCGGGAATTTCTGCTGGGATTTGGAAGTGTACTAAGTATGCGTACCCATTTGCATACTAGCGAACCCAAACTCAGACCGGTTACTTAAGTATGCGTACCCGTTTGCATACTTGAGCGGTTAAAGTTTTAAAATCGGTTGGCTCATGAACTGATACATTTATATATTAAAGAATAAATTCTTTGCAAACCAGGGTTATAATGTTCATGAATTGATTCGAGTGAATCAAACCGATTTTGCTTTAATTGTGTTCTTATATACTTCTATGAGAATATAGCAATTGAACAACTCTTTAACTAGTTTTATTTGAGTCATTTGAACTAGTTATGGTTAAGATATATAAGGTTGATATGAGAGTGTACATATAGCTAACCTCGGTTAACTATAGTTGAGCCAACATGGTGTACACGTTTAGGTACGGTTACCAAACCTAAATGTGGGTACATTTCATTTTTGTATAACAAGCTAAGTTCGATCTAACGGTTGAAAGATGTTAGCTTGAATCTAATCAGGTTTTCATCTAATGTTGAATATTGAATGCTTTGTTACCAAGGTAACTTAGATTGCAAACCCTGATTTGAAAACTATATAAATTAGAAATCTAGCAACTGGGGAAACTAATCCCCACACCTCCTGTGGGATACTAGTTGTATAAGCTAGAGTCAGTTCTCCTTTAACCTTAGGTTTTTCACGAAACCTTGTAAGTTAACGACTTAAAGACTTCATTGGGATTATGAAGCCAGACCCAACTATTTTCTCTATAGTCGTGTGATCTGATCTTGCTGTTTATATCATGGTTGAGTACTATCTTTTTTAAGATTGTCTCGAGATTTAATCTCCGATAGTCAAGATAAAAATTAGTCACAAACATCTTCGTCTCATCGTTTGTGATTCCACAATATCTTGTTTTGCTACCATATGATTAAGATTATTGTGAGGTGATTGATATTTATAGGATGTTCTTAGGGAATATAAGTATGGTATATCAATTGGTTCATGTTCACCTCGATTTATCAAAAGACGAAACAAAACTCATAGGTATTTATGTGGGAGACATATTTATCTATATTCGTAAAGACTGTTCCGTGTGAAACAGATTTGTTTATCAAGTCTTCGACTTTGGGTCGCATCAACTCTTGGTTGGGTGAGATCAGCTAAGGGAATCAAGTGCGCAGTATCCTTCTAGGATCAGAGACGTACAGAGCGCAACTGTACCTTGAATCAGGGTGATATTGATTAGGGTTCAAGTACAATCCTGTCTGAAGTTCATTTGTAGTAGGATAGTATCTGTAGTGGATTAATACAGTATGGTGTTCAAATATGGACTTGGTCTCGTGGTTTTTCTGCATTTGCGTTTTCCTCGTTAACAAAATTCTGGTGTCTGTGTTATTTCTTTTTCACATTATATTTTGTTATATAATTGAAATATCACAGGTTGTGCGTTGAATCGATCAATCGATAAATCCAACCTTTGGTTGTTGATTGATCCTTGAACATTGGTATTTTGTACCGTTCAAGTTATTTCTCTTATATTCAATCGGGCTCGCAAATTCCTATTTGCTGATTGCAGATTATTTTGAGATATAAAGATATAATACTCTTTGATATACTTTTCTCTAGATTGAGTCTAACTGTCTAGTTGATTCTCTTGAAAGTATTATTGGAGTTTGTCTATTCAGATTGCCAAATAAAATATTGGGTGTGGGTGTTAGACCCCCGCTTTTTCAGTAACTGAATTAATGTGACGGTGGATTCGGTCCCAACTATATTGCAGTCCGAAGTTTCGATAGTAGGCTAGAGTCTGTAACGGCTTGATCGCTGTCCTAGGCGTCAAAAATAAATTACACTTTCTTACTACTCAAAATATAAATATAGCAAGGGCAAGAAAGGATCGTTCCCACAGAGAGGACTAGGTTGTCAATATATTTTCGGTTTACTATAAATAACACGCGGGATTTTTCTGATTTTTAATAAAGCAAACAAATATAAAAGCAAAGAAAGAAATAAGCAAACAAATCAAATAGAAGAGATATTGGTTAAGGATTCATCTTCATTCACAAACATGCTTTTTAACAATAAGTAGAATTGATATTTAATCTCTCATTTTATTAAAAGTCCTAGAATACCTTGATCGCAAGAATATCCCGCTAATTCCCTCTTGTCATCAACAAGCACATTAAAAGATGTGAATGTGAATTCTACCTAGAAAGCAACCTAAAGCGTAAATGCACAATTAAGTTTAACTCCCTAAAAGCACTAAGTTCTATGAAATAAGACTAATCAATGCAAACGAACGTGTAAAAGCACTAATCCTTTTTAGAAAAGGTTATGATCCACTTGTGACTACTAGGATGTATCACTACAAGCAATACTCACAACTATGCTACTTGCAATCGGAAATTATCACTTTTGCGTATAATAACCCTAATCTAGCAATAAATATGAAAACAAACTCAACCGATCCGTGACTCGACTAAACAAGCTTTCAAATCATATAACAATATATATAGTGAATCATAAGCAATAAAGCATGGAGATAAAACTAATTTATTGAACAAAACTCATGCTTGGAAATCCAATTTATTCCTTAACCAAAAGAGAGTTATCTAATCATATCAATGGAGTTCATAAACAAGAAGAAGCAATAAAACTATCATGTTGTCAAAACCCTAGGCAGAAGTAAAAGTAGAAGATGAGATTTTATGTTGTTATCAAACTCCTTATATGACTTTCCAATTCTGTTCCCGACTCCAAAATAATTCTCTCACAACCCATTAGCCAAGCCCAATCAAAACAGGTCCAAGTCCTTCTCTGGATCGAACCAGCTCAGGTGAGTCAAATCGGATCACCGAGTTAACTCGTTGTAGTAGAAATTCCAACAAAGTTTCCTATGCTTTATAGAAAAATCTCCATGCGGCATTCAGGCCTTTCAATAATTCATCCATGTAGTTTCCTACACATACATCTATTACAGCACCATTACAGTTCATTTGCGACAACACAAACTCAGCCTTATTGTCTCTGAAATCAATAGCAACAGACTCCAACCCTTTGTTCTTCCCTGTAATTGTGCATCAAGCCACCAAAACTTCACCATTCTGTAGCTCAAAACCCACTCAGTCTGAGTTCTCACTGCCTGTAGTGCATCCATTCCCAGAATCTACATCTTCTTCGTAATCCACCTGCTAACTTACCTGCCACCAACTTGACCTGTAGCAGCAACAACTTTATACAATTCTGCCATGACACTTCCAAATGAGCAACAACAATATCTTCTACATGATTCTATCGTTCCATTAATAGCTACACTTCATATTTCGTTATTTCAGTCCACCTGCAGCTTCAGCTCAATAATGAGCTCATCTCAACTCACATCCAGAACCACCAACTGTTCCTGCTCTTCCACCTGATTCTATAGTTGAGGGCCCTCTCTGTACCACCAATTAATCGTACAAAGCTGCCAACTTTAGCAGCCACAACTCCTTGTCCTGCTCATTTGCAACAGCATACTCAAAACAATCTTCAACAGCCATCTCTTGTGTTACTTGACTGCAAAGCAATCACCTCACTAGTCTCATCAGTTCCTCCATCTCCTCGTCATCACATCTCAGCTTTAACTACTGCTCCTTCTTCATGTACACCTGCAACAGTTCAACACCACCAGAACTACCACCAAACTGCAGCTACATTGCCAGCTCCATAAGCCAAACTTCCTAGATGTGACCACTAATATACAGCCTCAACTCCGATTCAGTAAGAACCATTTCCACCTAAAATTCCTTACTGCAACAGCCAACAGCCTTTATTCTCTTAATCAGTCACAAGCACTCCAGACTGTATACTCTCGACCCATTTTCATCTCAGTGTCGCCAACAAACCATCTTAGCTCAAGAACAACACCAGTTGCAACTCCAAATACCTTCAATTCCCATTAACATCAACTTCATACACCATCTCTTGCACCCTTGAATCAATTCCTGCAACTTCAACCTCACACACGCTGTCTCAAGCTCAACTCATTACACTCTTCCATCTAACTCCAACTAACCATTACTCCTTGTTCTGCCTAATAATAGCTTCAGATCCCATGGCATCACATAAACCCTGAACTGTAATCTGAATCCATCTTTTATTCTTATCTGCAATTCATCAACAACTCTTGAAACACCAACAGATTCACCTCCTATGCCATATTGTCAACCATTAGCAGCTCCATCTCTTCATACTACCACCAATAACCACCAGATCCAAAACCATCTCTACTTCTCTGTCAATCTCAACAAAATCACTTCTATATCAGGCACCCAACTGCCAAACACACAACTCCATCCCATAATTCAGCTGACCCTTCTTCAATCACAACTACCAAAACCATTTTCCATTTCGAATCACCACCATCTTCAACTTCTCAATCTCATATTCAAACACACACTGAGAAACCCTAACCTAAAACCATCAACAAACTCCTTCCCCTTTTCTGTTCATGACCCACTTTCTTCTCAATCCACTGTTAACTCAATCATCAAACCCATCTTATGATTCAAATTCGAATCAAATCCAAGGTTTCAAATCCATACAGCTTCGAATCCCCTTCTGTTTTTCTCTCATTCTCACTGTTGATAACAGAACCAAAACTTCTCGATTCTAAGCTCAATCATCTGCAATTACTTCTTGAACTCTCAGTAAACCTCTCCAAAAGCAAAACCATCTTAATCTCTGACAGATACCGGAATTAGAACTCAATTCGAGTAAAACCCATTTCATATTTTCACCACCAAATTCCCTTTATACACAACCACAACATCAGAATTCAAGCCTTCAGAAACCCTAAATTTCACTCACCTCCGTTTTTCATCAGATCTCCGAATTCGATAATTTAAAACCCATCTTTGTTTATCGATTTGTAACACCACAGAAACATCAATTCCTTCCTTTCATCCCCATGAAAATTAGCAGAACAAATTCCTTCTCCCATGTCTCAGAGTTTTAGGTGCCGACGTAACTTTTGCAAATTTCAGACGATAGGAGAAACAAATGATGACCTGCTGAGTTTTAGGTCATGTGTAAGAACCTGAATTACTCCAGACACTCAGAAATAGGATAAGGGTCACCCAGTCCATATATGACTTGCCGGTTCCGAATAACCAACAATCTAAATCTCTATCCAACTCATATGTCAGTTACGAAAAACTGACAGTTCATTCTTCACCTCCTTCTTGTATACCCTAGCCGACTCCAATTATAGCTCGCCTGTGAATTGAAGAGTTTGCCTTTATGCTCCAAATGGACAATTTTTCCTTCTTTTGCTCATAACGCCTCCAAGGTACCTATTAAACTCAAAATCAATCATAAGATACATAATTTACAACAAACTCGCAAAGAAAGCATAAACAATTGATATAAATTAGGTGTTTTACAACACCTATCAAATTCCCCCACACTTAGACTTTGCTAGTCCTCGAGCAAACTGAACAAATATTATTCTAAAGGATGCCTACCACTCTCGTGAGGTTTTACTAGAGACGTACCCATAAAACCTACTTTTCCAACTTACTAGTTTTCCGAAATGATAGCATCCAACGCGCTAAGAAGACATAGAAATTCTGCACACTAGTCATAAGAAGTTAGACACAAATATGAACACAATCTCATTCTTAAAAGTTGAGAGAGAAATAACCATCCCTTATCGAAAGAAATTCTGGTTCGGAGTGATCGAAAGTCTCGACTCTGCCTCACAAGAAAGGGTTTTATGAAATTGTTCTCAATAATAAACAGCTTTTTACGGGTCACACATGTGTCCAGGTAGGAATGAAGAGAGAATCCTGCGACACGTTGAATAGTAGGAAGGCAAACCCTCCGAATTGTTTTGAAACCCCACATCTTTTATCATTTTAAAAACCCATTTTTTTGACGATCTCTAAGAAAGGAAATCAACCACTTAACGAAGGTGGGAATATGCTTACTTACCTCGTTATCCGTTCGGCGTGCAGTTAGCACCACTCTCACAGCATCCATAGAAACATATTCGGTCTTCAATCCTTGTCTTCATCTTCGTCTTCGGTCTTCAACTTTCAATGATAACTCTTGAACCTCGTAGAATCTTGACAATGTGATTCTTTCCTCTAATTCTTGTTGCTTGAAACTTCATTATAGATATTTCTTCTTCCATTGGCTTTATTGAATGAATACAAAATCAAAAATGAACTAAACAAACCAAAATATGATGCAATGAATATATATGTATATTTTTTTTTCTTTTTTTTTCTTCAATTTTTTTTTTAAAATGCAAGATAAATAAAGTAAATACAAAATGAAAACAAACAAAAAATTAAAACTAATGATGAACCTAATGAACTTTTCTCTTGTTTCCTTTTTTTTTTTTTTGAGACAAGGGAAACCAAAACAAATACAAATAAATAAAAATGCAAGTACAAAGGCCATGGTGTAAGTACTTTACCGCTTGATTCTTCACAACTTGTATGTCTCGATATCATAAACTTCTTGAATTCTCATCTTGATAATCTTCACTCTTGTACAATAGTCTTCAACTTGTAAAAATTATGCTTCTTGTCTTGTTGCTTTACTTGAATCTGAAATATGCTCATTTTTGTACCGTTGCTTGTAAACCTTGAATGTCTTCAACTTTCCTTCGAATTTGTGATGCTCCTCTTTTTGATGATGATGGTGTTTCTATGGACTTGTTTGTGTAGAGAGAGATAAAGTGGATGGTGCTAACTGCGAACAAGATTACAAGTGGTATGTAAGTTAGCAATTCGATGTCACCATCATGATTGATAAAATAGCACTCACGAGATCAAAATAGTGCTTCTATTGGTGGGAGGTTGGGTAGCTCACCATTCTACCCAGAATTAGCGCACAGTGACACACACTCTAAAAGCACATATTTAGATAGGTACAAAGAATTGAACGTCGGTGCCTCTCATGATGTAACATGGGTAGTCTCCACTATAGGGGACCACTACTCTACTAACGAATTCAATATGCACCTTATTTTCCACTGACATGGTTAAATCCAACTTTACCTCACATACAAGTAAGAAACCCGATCATGTTCTCTGTCATCTCTAAGTTCAGTCACTCTTATGAGAATCTCGATGTAATCTTAGCGACATGTATACTATGTGACTCTAAACTAACCACGAGTTGGAGTTTTCATTCACTATTTTACACAAAAGTTGAAAAATCATGAAAATTTTACAATGCAAATGCTAAACCACTCCCCCACACTTAAACTTTACATTGTCCTCAATGTAGATTGAGTCATCCAAAGTAAGTCAAGGTGGGAAATCATGCATGAAATATGACAAGAAATCATAAAAATAAAATAAACACAAGACAAGAAAAACTAAAAACAAGACAAGAAATGAAAATAAGACAAGAAATACTCATCCTATGGGTGGCCTCCCATGCAGCGCTTGGTTTAAAGTCATCATCCCAACTATATCCTTGCAAGATTCATTCTCCATACACCAATAATCTGAAAAGTTGGGATCCTTCCATGTAACCTGTTTTGCAAACAATCGCTTCGCACAACTATTAGTACAAGAAAATAGAAGCGAAGCTATCAACCAATAAAAGTTTCCCCCACACTTATTCTTGTTTACACTTGGAAGTGTATAAAGAACATAAAATTCAGGAACTTCTATGGTTTCTTCTTTGCAAACCTGCATAGTATGAGAATCAAAGGTCTCTAATGGCGGAAATCGAGAAACAAAGTCATTTAATAATATTCTCGAAGCACATACATTCAAACCAATAAGAGGTAAAGGAGAAGAATTAATAGGCAAAGGGTTAGAAAAACCTTGCAACTCTTGTATTATAGTATCCTCTTCATCCTTGGAAACTTCAAGTGAATTACTTACCTCTTTCACATCGTGGTCCTCTATTGAAACTTGCAACAAGTCTTCATTCGTTTCTGCCTTAACCAAAGTCTCGATATCAACATCTTCGTTACAATCTTTTGCATGCTCAATTGGGTCTTCCACAATATTGGTCAAATCGGTTTCATTCTCAACATACTCCTCTTTGTTGCAAGGCATATACTCTTTTGCTGATCCAAATTTCACTATGATGAATTTTTTTAGAACACTCAAAAATTCATCATCCTCAAGCTCCACCCTTTGAATAGGCTCTTGATCATTATTAAGATCAATGCTTGATTTATCTACAGAAGTGTCATCATAGTCCTCTTCGTCTTCATCTTGATCCCAAAAAAATTCTGCGGTACACCTTTGGGAAATGCCACCATGAGTTGGTTCAAGCGATGTATCTTCATAATCATCATCACTTTCATAGTTAACATAAGATTGGTTCTCACTGAATTTAGTGTTGCTAGTCTCAAACTCATCCTTTTGAATAGGTGAATGATCATTATTAAGATCAAGAGTTGAGTTAACTACATAATTATCAATGAAAGACCCCAAAGGTTGGCCTTTTTCAACATTAACATCAATCAAATATTCATCACAAACCACAGGCACATTAGAATAATCATTGCTTTGAAAACAAAGTTCTTCTTCATACCTTTCTTCTTTGTATTGATCAATATCTCTTTGCACCTTCACGAAGTTCTTGGAGTTGCTCGTTTGTAGCCTCTTTATCTTTTTGAAACTCTTGTCGTACAAAGTTGGAAAAGTTGTCTAACAAGTTAGAGACTTGTTGTTCACGAGCATAAGAATCTTCCAATCCTTGTGGTTGTTCGCACACATACCCGCCATAAGGTTGTTGATATGTATAAGGACTACAAAGTTCCATAGAATATTGATCATAGCCAATAAATTGGTTTTGATTATACCCATGGAATGGTTGGAAGTTTTCATGTTATTGAGATTGTTGGAAACCGTATCCATCCATATAGTATGCTCCTTCCATGAGAAACAAGTACCTGAAATAAGATTCTCAAACAAAGGTTAAAAACCAGAAAATAAAACAAAAACAAAACTAAAAACAAAAAAATAAGAAACCAAAAACAAGTGACAACCGCTACCTCGCCGGCAACGGCGCTAAAATTTGGTCGCTGTCGTAGGCGTCAAAAATAAATTACACTTTATTACTACTCAAAATATAAATATAGCAAGGGAAAGAAATGATCGTTCCCACAGAGAGGACTAGGTTGTCAATATATTTTCGGTTTCCTATAAATAACACGGGGGATTTTTCTGATTTTTAATAAAGCAAACAAATATAAAAGCAAAGAAAGAAATAAGCAAACAAATCAAATAGAAGAGATATTGGTTAAGGATTCATCTTCATTCACAAACATGCTTTTTAACAATAAGTAGAATTGATATTTAATCTCTCATTTTATTAAAAGTCCTAAAATACCTTGATCGTAAGAATATCCCGCTAATTCCCTCTTGTCATCAACAAACACATTAAAAGATGCGAATGTGAATTCTACCTAGAAAGCAACCTAAAGTGTAAAAGCACAATTAAGTTTAACTCCCTAAAAGCACTAAGTTCTATGAAATAAGACAAATCAATGCAAACGAACGTGTAAAAGCACTAATCCGTTTTAACAAAGGTTATGATCCACTTGTGACTACTAGGATGTATCACTACAAGAAATACTCACAACTATGCTACTTGCAATCAGAAATTATCACTTTTGCGTATAATAACCCTAATCTATCAATAGATATGAAAACAAACTCAACCGATTCGCGACTCGACTAAACAAGCTTTGAAATCATATAACAATATATATAGTGAATCATAAGCAATAAAGCATGGAGATAAAACTAATTTATTGAACAAAACTCATTCTTGGAAATCTAATTTATTCCTTAACCAAAAGAGGGTTATCTAATCATATCAATGGAGTTCATAAACAAGAAGAAGCAATAAAACTATCATGTTGTCAAAACCCTAGGCAGAAGTATAAGTAGAAGATGAGATTTTGTGTTGTTCACAAACCCTTTATATGACTTTCCAATTCTGTTCCCAACTCCAAAATAATTCTCTCACAGCCCATTAGCCATGCCCAATCAAAACAGGTCCAAGTCCTTCTCTGGATCGAACCAGGTCAGGTGAGTCGAATCGGATCACCGAGTTAACTCGTTGTAGTAAAAATTCCCGCAGAGTTTCCTCTGATTTATAGAATAATATCCATGTTGCATTTAGGCCTTTCAATAATTCATCCATGTAGTTTCCTACACATATATCTATTACAGCACCATAACAGTTCATTTGCGGCAACACAAACTCAGCTTTATTGTCTCTGAAATCAACAACAACAGAATCCAACCCTTTGTTCTTCCCTGCAATTGTGCATCAAGCCACCAAAACTGCACCATTATGCACCTCAAAACCCATTCAGTCCGAGTTCTCACTGCATGCAGTGCATCCATTCCCAGAATCTACATCTTCTTCGCAATCCACCTGCTAACTTACCTGCCACCAACTTGACCTGTAGCAGCAACAACTTTATACAATTCTGCCATGACACTTCCAAATGATCAACAACAACATCTTCTACATGATTCTGTCGTTCCATTACTAGCTATACTTCATATTCCGTTATTTCAGTCCACCTGCAGCTTCAGCTCAAGAATGAGCTCATCTCAACTCACATCCAGAACCACCAACTGTTCCTGCTCTTCCACCTGATTCTATAGTTGAGGGCCCTCTCTGTACCACCAGTTAATCGCACAAAGCTGCCAACTTTAGCAGCCACAACTCCTTGTCCTGCTCATTTGCAACAGCATACTCAAAACAATCTTCAACAACCAACTCCTGTGTTACTTGACTGCAAAGCCATCACCTCACAAGTCTCATCAATTCCTCCATATCCTCATCATCACATCTCAGATTTAACTACAACTCCTTCTTCATGAGGAATTTGCATCCAAGAGTTATATCTCTTATTTCTCAATTAAATCTGCCATCAAACAAATAGGAATTTGCGAGCCCGATTGAATATAAGAAATAACTTGGACGGTATCAAAAACCAATATACAAGTGTCAATCAATATAATCAACAACCCAAAGGTCGGATTCACAATTGATTAAACTTACGCACAACATGTGATATTTCAATTATGTAAAAATATAATGCGGAAATGAAATAACACAGACACCAGGAATTTTGTTAACGAGGAAACCGAAAATGTAGAAAAGCCATGGGACCAAGTCCAGATTTGAACACCACACTATATTAAGCCGCTATAGACACTAGCCTACTCCAAGTTAACTTCAGACTGGAATGTAGTTGAGCCATAAAAATCTCACACTGATTAAGGTATAGTTAAGTTCCGTACGCCTCTGAATCCCAGCAGGACTCTACGCACTTGATTCCCCTAGCTGTCTCACCCATAACTAAGAGTTGTTATGACCCAAAGTCGAAGACTTGACAAGCCAGTCAGTCTCACATAAAAAAGTTTATTGAATAGATAAATCTGTCTCCCACAGAAATACCTAGAATTTTGTGTTCCATATTTTGATAAATCAAGGTGAACAAGAACCAATTGATATACCGAACTTATATTCCCAAAGAACAACCTAGGAATATCAATCACCTCACAATAATCTTAATCATATGGTAGCGAAATAAGATATTATGGAATCACAAACGATAAGATGAAGATGTTTCTGACTACTTTTTATCTTTCCTATAAGAGAATAAATCAGCTTCACAATCTCAATGAAGTCTTCAAGTCGTTAACCTACATGGTTTCGTGAAAAACCTAAGGTTAAAGGAGAATCGACTCACACAGGAGGTGTAGGGATTAGGTTTCACAGTTGCTAGAGTTCTCCTTTATATAGTTTTCAAATCAGGGTTTGCGATCAATGCTACCTTGGTAACAAAGCATTCAATACTCATCGTTAGATGAAAACCTGATTAGACTCAAGCTAATATTTTTCAAGGATTAGATCGAACTTAGCTTGTTACACACAAATGAAAAGTGACTTCATTTAGATATGGGTAACCGTACCTAAACGTGTACACCTTGTTGGATCAACAATAGTTAACCGAAGTTAGCCATATGAACACTTTCATATCAACCATATTTATCTTAACCATAACTAGTTCAAGTGACTCAAATGAAACTAGTTCTAGAGTTGTTCAATTGTTTATATTCTCGTAGAAGTATACAAGACACAATTGAATCAAAATCGATTTTGATTCACTCGAATCAATTTATGAACATTATAGCCATGGTTTGCTAAAGTTTGCATTCATTAATATATAAATGTATTAGTTCATGAATAAACCGATTTTAGAACATAACCAACTCAAGTATGCAAACAGGTACACATACCTAAGTAGTCGGACTTGGACTGTATTCGCCAGTATGCAAACGTGTACGCATACTGTCGTACACTTCCAAACTTCAGTTGAACCCAGTACGCGTACACGTACGCATACTCTAGTACCCATACTTCAACTGACTTCGCCAGTACGCGTACAAGTATGCATACTCTAGCTCCCGGACATTATCTGACCAACCAATACGCATACGGGTATGCATACTAAGTTCCGATCTTGGATCAACACATAAGCAAGTACGCATACTGTGCTTATAATCCAATCATGGTTAAGTGTTCTAAACTCCCATTTCAATCATTGAAACATTATCGGTATATGACAATAGATGTCTCACACAAACTATTAGCTTTAAAGCAATTTTCAAGTGATCAAATAATCAATACGAAATATTTCGATTCTACATCAAATGACTGTCTCACACAAATCATGTAAGATGTTGCAAGGCGATTTTCACGTGATCTTCTTTTGACATTCGTCAAGAATATAAGATGAACTTGGTTAAAGCGATAGTTTACCAATGCATATTTCAAAAAATATGTAAGCGAGTTAACCTCAGCTTGAAATATCAAATGTGCATAATCGAAGTCTATATAGATATACAACTTTTGTCTCAAATAGGAGATAGAGTAGATAGACTTTTGAGTGATAGATGAGTTCAAGTCCCCACATACCTTTTGTTGATGAAGTTCCACAATCTCCCCTTAGTAGTTATTCGTCTTCAATCGAAGTACGCCGTGAAGTCTAATGCTCAACTATACTTTCTATCCTAATCCGAGACTTGGCTATAAGTAGACTAGAAATCAAGACTTATAGTTTTGGCAACTAAACTTGACAACAAGCTTGAGATATCAATGCTTGCGAGTACGACCGAGAAGTGCTCTAATAATCTCCCCCTTTGTCAATTTTAGTGACAAAACTATCAATACATATGAATTACAAAATAAATAAACTTTGTAGCTTCTCATCCAAATGCTTGATTTCCTTGGTTGTTCAACATTACTCAAAAATTTTCGTTACATCCAAGTACTCCAGTGATTCTGAACATGTTCAACTCAACATCATAGTTGTTGAAGATCCGTAGCTATAACAATGAGAAAACAGTAGCTCTTAATCATTGTTATACAGTGTCATGGTATCATTACACAGCATCAAAGTCCAATTGTATCACAACTTTGACAATAATACTATGGTGATATGTATCACTCCCCCTAAGTCAATACTTCGTCTCACATGAAAACCACCCCCCTTTACATAATGATCCACAAACCATATGTATTTGTAGTGTGAACTACACATTAATTCTCCCCCTTTTTGTCAATATAAATTGGCAAAGGTACAAAAACTAGTGGGATCATAATGAAATTCTCATAGAGATACTTCATGACTAAAAGAAAACATTTCAACTTTGTTTAGATACAATCATATAATCGAAACTAAATGCATTCATCAAGGAGTTCATAAAGATACAAAAAAACTCCTACAATATTCCACAGCCGCACATCCCACAAATATTTGGCAATTAAGCACAAGTTCTATTAAGAACTCCCTCATAAAATGTCATTCCGAAAAGAACAACAAGAGCGACCTTACTTTAACAATAAAAGAAGAATTTCTTTAGAAGTTAACAAAATACATGAAACATGAATTTGTATCCATAAAACTCAATTAAATTAACCACAAGGGAACCCATGATTAATTTAATCGGAAATGCTCAACATAAGAGAACTTACGGAGCCACACAGTACTTTCACATAGAAGTGGATTAGGGAAAGACCAATACTACGGAATTTTCAAAGATTCATTCTATTTTTCATTAATATTTTCATAAAGACATATAATAGACTTAATATTTGCAGTCAAAAGTTCATCATATCTTCATCAATATTTGCATAATGACATAATAGGCTTAACTTTTGACATATATGGACAATCATAGTTTACGGACGCAATATATAAAACCAATAAATATTAATACTGCAAAATCATCTTTCAAATAAACTTTAGAATTTAAATAAATAAATCTAAAAACATTGCAAGATGAAAATCGTTGCCAATAGCTATGTGTACTCACAATAATGGCTATTCCAAACCTTAGTTATCCTTCTTAAAACATAATAATAAATTCTCATAAGAAGTTTCCTCGACAAAATCAAGTTTCTTTGATAACATCATACCTTTGAAAGGGTCCATCATAAAAGGTATCGTTGATATCCTTGATTCTTTTGACAGTAAAGACTCCATGTTCATTAGTTAGAACAGTAACTTTCTGATCAACAATGCGGGAAAGATGCCTAACTTTAACACAAGCCATGATGAGTTTCTTCTGATTCCTGATCAAGATCTTTTGATTATCAAGGATTTTGGTCTGACCATCAATAGGCTGATTTATTTGCAGTTGAAGATTTGCAAATTCGATCTTAGAGTCATTCTGAAAAAAATTTAAATCCAATCCAGGAGTTGTACTCTTTCCTTTCAATCATTTTTTTCAAGACAAGTTCTTTAACTGAATCACATCCTTTAACGTCTTCTTCCATCTCAAGATTCACCACTTCTTGAGGTCTTGAGGAGTTCTCCATTTTTCTTCCCCCTTTTTTTTTTCTTTTTGAATTATTAGGGAACGCAAAAACAAAATATATGTTTACGAACAAGAGAAGGACACCCTTGTTATAGAAACCCTAAAATTCCCAAGAAAGACACGGACGTTTGTGGACTGAAAGATAAAGGTTAATGGATCAGGAGAGATCCAAGAAAAAAAGAAATACTCTCTGTTTTCATATATCTCTTACACCCATGACTCAATAATTAAAAATGGTCAGATCATAAGGAATAGATATAATAGTTACAGGAAGTCAATAAATGACTCAACCTCCATAAAAGGAGAAAACAGATAAATCAAACGCAGGACAAATGGTAACCTATAGTAGACTTGAGAATCTCGCAAGTGTCATTCTTGTAACTCTCAAGTTAGATATAAAAATGAAATTACCTAGAGCTAGGTATTAAAGTGAGACATAATCCCACCATGAGTATTGAGAGATGAATTGTAAATGCTATTTGAGAGTTTGAATCTAGTATTCCTTACCTTCCTTTGGCTATTTCTCATTCCAGAAGAATTTGACATAACCTTTTTAGACAATCCATCTGAGGAAATTTTCTGAGGAATAAGTCTAGGACCTCTAGAAATCGGTTCCGGGGGATTAGAAGAGAGAGATCTCCACCTTCTAGACTTATATTTACCAGACTTGTTCTCATTAGCACTGGGAACGCGTAAGTTTGTAGTGCACAAACTAACACCATTAAGTGGGACACGATTCTTGTGGTGATTTTTAGAGGAGTGACTCTGGAGACCTTGTGCATGAGAATTCTGGTATTCTGCAGGACTGGTTTCATTATGGATGTCATCAAATAATTTACTCTATTGACAGCAAAAAGAAGTAGATTTTGAAGCTCAGAAATCTGTTTCTTTCTAGCAAAACAATGAGAATCATAATGATTTCTTTTCTCACAAAAGGAACAGGTTCGTGGAAGAGAAACATCGGAAAAACCCTATTTTAAACTAGTATCCCTACTAGAAGACTGCAAGACATGTGAACATTTCTTAACATATGCTTCTGCATTTACGGTTTCCTCGTTAATAAAACTTTTGGTGCCTGTGTTATTTCTTTTCCGTATTATATTGTTACCTTTATAATTAAAATATCACAGGTTGTGCGTTGATCAATCATAGTAGAGACATTCGACCTAGTTTGTTGGATACGACTTGATTGATTATTGGATATTAGTTTTTGGTACCGTCTAATTTATCTCTTTGTGATCGCAAGAGAGAAAGAGAGATAACTCTAAGATATCATTCCATGATTGAGTTTAACTCTCGGAGTTGTATTGAGTTTGTCCATACAGATTACCTAAGAAAAAAAGTGGTGGTATATTTTGGTATCCCCGTGTTTTCAATTTCCTATCTCACCTTGATCTAACGATCAGAACGAAAATCACATATAGGCTTTTCAGTGGGATTCAGCTTAGTTTAAATTCTTCACTTAGGTTGAAGCAACTCTTACGCTGTAAAGCAACTCATCTAAGGGAATCAATTGTACAGAGTCTTGCGAGATTCAAGAGGCGTAAGGAGCGCGACTATAACTGAATTACTATGACGGTGTATTGGGTCTCAACTACATTCTGGTTCGAAGTTTTGATAGTAGGCTAGAGTATGTAGTGGATTAATATAGTTTAGTGTTCAAGTCTGGACAAGGTCCTGGGGTTTTTCTGCATTTGTGGTTTCCTCGTTAAAAACAATTCTGGTATCTGTGTTATTTCTTTTCCTTTTATTTATATAATTGAAATATCACAGGCTATACATAAAATCAATCAAAATAGAATGTACATATTCATTATTAGATACGACTTGATTGATCTTGGATATTGATCTTTAGAATCTTCCAAGTACTCTCACGTTATAATCAGGGTCACGAACTTGTCTCCGTCTACATATTGATTGTGAGAGAAGATATAAACTCTTAATATAATTCCTGATTGAGATCCATTAAGTTGTAACTTTCGAAATTGTATTTGGGTTTAGTCCATACAGGTTGCCAGCGAAAAAGTTGGTGGTGTATTTTTGTACCCCCGCGTTTTCAGGAAGTAAGTTGGTTAATTATGAATTTGGGAATCATATAACAACCCATTTGGTAAATGGGTAGTGATTCCAAAACTGACTTGACTACCAGAATCCTAGCTTCCTGTGAGAGTATTTTTCTCTTTTGAAGTCGACTTTTTAATCTAGTTATTATAGAATCAAAGAACTTCACTTTGGATGTACCCATAAACATTGTCTTACCAAGGTTGATTGATCTTGGATATTGATATTTAGAATCGTCCAAGTACTCTCACGTTATAATCAGGGTCACGAACTTGTCTCCGTCTACATATTGATTGTGAGAGAAGATATAAACTCTTAATATAATTCCTGATTGAGATCCATTAAATTGTAACTTTCGAAATTGTATTTGGGTTTAGTCCATACAGGTTGCCAGCGAAAAAGTTGGTGGTGTATTTTTGTACCCCCGCGTTTTCAGGAAGTAAGTTGGTTAATTATGAATTTGGGAATCATATAACAACCCATTTGGTAAATGGGTAGTGATTCCAAAACTGACTTGACTACCAGAATCCTAGCTTCCTGTGAGAGTAGTTTTCTCTTTTGAAGTCGACTTTTTAATCTAGTTATTATAGAATCAAAGAACTTCACTTTGGATGTACCCATAAACATTGTCTTACCAAGGTATTTTTCAGAAATTACAATTTTCTAAACCTTAAGTATCCGCATTATCATTACTCCAAATTTGTTTGGCACGGATTTATTGGAAAAAAATCCAAGATTTCTGAAAGCAGATCATTTTCCTAGAGGCAGCGCTAAAACAGTTTAAGGTATCAAGAAAATTTCTAAAGTCAAACATAGTCCCCTTTGTAAAGATTAAACAATCGTCAGCGAAAAGTTTATGGGTGATGGTGGTGGTGATGCTACTGTTAGGGATTTTCATACCTCATATTTTCTGGTCTACCTCGGCTTCCTTGAGCATTTTAGACAATCCTTCCATGCACAGAAGGAATAGATAGGGGGGCCACAGTTCCCCTGGTCTAAGAGTCTTAGAGGGTTTAAAGAAGGTACATGTTACCTTATTTCATATACAACAATTGAGGGGGTACTAATACACTCAAAGATCATATCACACCAGTCAGGGGTAAAACCAAGATCTCTTAACACTTGCATGAGATAAGTCCAGGTTACCCGGTCAAACGCCTTACTCATGTTAAGCTTCAGCCCCAAGGTATCGTCCTTATTCTTGTAGGACCAGAATATCGCTACAATACTTCTCTGCGAGATTAACAACACTTCCCAGCGAGCATCACCGCAATATATTCAACTACACTTTGCGAGTGTCACAAAATCAGTCAAAAGAGCGACGTAATAAATGACGAGTGAATAAAACTTGAGAAAAGCATATTTATCCTGCGATGGTCACAAAACTTGCGATAGTGAACATTGTAACTAATCGCAGAACAATCGCATAATCAACCCGAAATAAGAGGAAAACTTAGCTGTCATCCACTATGTAACTACCCTATAAATATATACCCAATGTGTCCAGAAAAGGATGATGTATTTTTGAGAGTTAAGAAAGTCTTGAGGAGAGAGAATAGTTGTAATCTCGAATTCTCCCATTTCTGTAAACATTTCTGAAACCAAAATAATAAAGTCATTTTCATCTTCCAATTCAGATTGATTATAGCAAAATCTTAGCAAAGGGTGCAGTGTGAAATCCTGCAACTACATTTTGGCGCCCGAAACAGGGGATTGAACTAGAAAAATCATAGAAAAAGGTGAAGAAGAAGATAAGAATTGTTAAAGTCAAAAAATCAAAAACAAATGGTGAGATATTTGAAGAAAGGATGATTAGAATCAAAAAGGATTGTGAAAATTGGAGTGTGGTATGGTAACAAGAACAATGATTGATAAATTTCATGAAAATATTAAGGGAAGATACACAAGCGGTATTTTGAAGGAAGGAAAATTATGACGGTGGAAAAATATCACCATTGAAATATTAGAAAAGCGAGGAGATCACATTTACAATGAGAAATACGAAGAAGAAAATCTAAATCATACATCTCCATTGGTAATCACAATATCCACTATACCAATGAGAAATGAGGAATCAGCAAAATCTGAAGAATGGGCTATGAATAGAACTTTGGTGGATCTGAGAAGTTCTGTAGATGTAATATTTTATCATGATTTGAAAAGAAAATAGGATATAAGGATGAAAAATGTCTTATTCAACATATCATGTTCATGGCTTTGGAAAATCTTTAACAAAACCTAAAAAGCGAGATAATGAGTAAATTCGGCGGGAGATTGAAACACAAGTAGCGTTATATGTGAAGGTGGAAACGATGGAATCGCAGTATAACATGATGTTAGGAAGACCATGGATACAATCAAGGTTGTAGATCAATGCATCAATTTCCTATACCGATGGAATTGGATAAATTAGAGGAGACACAGATTTTACTGAAATTTTATTGCAAATTGAAGTAAAAAATTGTGAAGAGCGTCCAAAAAGAAAATGCGAAAGTGCTTGAAAAATTGTGAAGGAAACAAAGAAGGAAGAAGAAGAATTTAAAGTTTACATGATAAGAGCAAAAGAAGGAAAAGGAATACCAGTGAAATTTCGCGAAGGAGATGAACTCGCGAGATTATGAAAACAAACACAGTGGGAGAACACAAGCGAGTTATATTATTGAGAACCAACCATGAAAGTAAATATTGAAAAGTGAAGAAAGCAAAAAATCTTAAAAAATTGGGACTAGAATGGAAGCGGATGAGGAAGAAAAGACAATAAATCTCTTACGAGAATATATAAAGAATCTTGGCATTAGACATGGATGAGATGCAGGGATGAATCAAATCGATAGCGTGTCATATTAGAAATCAGCAAAAACATAAGATCATTTAAGCAAAGAATAAGGAAAATCACAACATATCATTCACAAATGAAGAAGAATTAGGAAGATGCTCGGCTAGCAGGAATTATAAAGCGAGAAAAAATATCCAGAGTGGATTGCAAATATGGTAGTGGTCCCAAAGAAGAACAAAAGGATAAGAATTTGTATAGATTTCACTAATTTAAACAAGGCTTGTCCTAAAGATAGTTTTCCATTACCAGATATCCCATAGATGATTGAATCAGCAGCGGGAAATGCTAGAATATAATCGTTGGATGGATATAAAGGATATAATCAAATCCCTCTCGCTGAAGAAGATCAAGAACATACGCATTTTTTGCTCAAGAAGATTATGTTATTATCACAAGATGTTATTTGGCTTCGAAATGCTGGTGCAACGTATCCAAAGAATGGTGGAGAAGGTGTTTGCAAAGTGGATCCACAAAACATTAGAAGTGTATGTAGATGATATGTTGATCAAAAGCAAAAAGCTGAGAATCATGTACACCAGCCTCCCGAAAGAGATTTTCGATCAAATGCGGCAATTTAATATTAAAGTGAATCCCGATAAGTGTACTTTTGGAGTAACTTAGGGAAATTTTTGGGGTATATTGTATCAAAAGAAGGAATA
>JAJJWX010004667.1:0-27672 GCA_023529315.1 Papaver bracteatum | reverse complement strand
ACTTGGCCAAGGTGGACGTACGTGCCATTGGCACATGCCAACACGTTACCACTAGCCACTCTCTATCCACTCCCGATCCAATGTAGTGCCTCATGACTTAGCCAAAGTGGTCGTTCGTGCCATTGGCACATGCCAACACGTTACCACTAGCCACTTTCTCTTCCAAGCCGCTACCCGATTATAGCGCCCGCGACTTGGCCAAGGTGGACATACGTGCCATTGGCACATGCCAACACGTTACCACTAGCCACTTTCTATCCCAAGCCGCTATCCAATTGTGGTGCCCGTGACTTGGCCAAGGTGTCCGTACGTTCCATTAGCACATGCCATCACGTTACCACTAGCCACTTTCTATCCCAAGCCGCTATCCAATTGTAGTGCCCGTGACTTGGCCAAGGTGGCCGTAGGTTCCATTGGAACATGCCAACACCTTACCACTATCCACTTTCTATCCCAAGCCGCTATCCAATTGTAGCGCCCGCGACTTTGCTAAAGTGTCCGTGAGTGCCATTGGCACATGCCAACACGCAACCACTAGCCACTTTTATCCCCAACCTGCTAGCCAATTTACAAGGAATTCCGCACATGCCACACATGCTCCACTAGCGACTTTGGCATTGCCATCCGCGCTCAAAGTATAACTTGCGGTCGAGATATCCCGCACATGCAATGAACATTCCATGATGCTTCACTAGCAACTTTGGCATTGCCACTTGCGCCCACTCTCGAGATATCAACATAAACTCGGGGATGCTTTCTTGGGGTTTTGGTTTGGCGGTCACAAATTAATGCGTATACTACAGCTACGCAATAAATCAAGGCGTGCAAGGAATGAATACGGTCAATTATATAAGGAAATTTATGGTGAAAACGTTTTTCACAATAAAGCCAACGGTTTCCAACTCCTCTGTTTTAATTGACACATTTACTCAATTCCTTAATGAGGCCAGGGTGCGTTCAATCTCACTTGTATAAATAGGTTTCACCCCCTTTGCCAAAAACACACAAGTCTTGGTCAGGCAAAATACAATACTATCAGATAGCCACTTTGCAAGCTATCTCAAAAGCTTCCATCGCTAGCAAGCTTTCGCAAGCTTCTCACTTATGATACAATTCGAGATACTACCTAGCTAGAACTCTCTGGTCTCATCACCCTTCTTCGCTATCCTCCCCAAATCAACCCTTCTCCTCCACTTTGTGACCGAAGCAAATCTGGAATAGCCATCTTCTTTGTTTAGTCCAGAGTTGTACATATTGATATCTCGAATTAAAAGTGCACACGTGCAACATATTTGTTTAAGGGTTTAAACCAGTCTCTCCACCATCGAATTTACCAAATTCGGCAGAGGCGATTTTCTCCCATAAACAGCGTGATATAAAGCAATCAAGTCTGAAAAGAGCACCGATGGTAACATAGGACACTGAAACTACTCATAGTGTAGACGCTACATAAACTATAAAATAGACAATCAACTTGAGCAATGGCCTGAGCAACACCTTACCTCTTCCAGTACTTCTCAATACTACCTTTCGGTCAGATGAGACAGATCAAACATGTACCAACAGAATGCAGTAGGAAGATTCCACAAAATCTGGTATCCCTTAATGCCTTAATATCTCTAACAGTGAAACAACACACTAAAAGAGAGACTCATACAGACTTACAGTACACTTAACTGAACAAATAAAAAGAGAGATATTCTAGATAGGTTTCTAATGTAAAAAGAGACCTTGACATCTTCTTTAGCCTAAGGTGAGCAACCATATGAAAATGATAAAAGAGACATAACCCTGACAGAAACACCATGTAGATCTAGACTTTACATATGGAATTAGATGGAGACAGCCACATTTTGACCTTTTTTTAATGTGGGGCCATCAGATAACTTAGCATCCGAAAGCACTATGGACAAACAAGTCATGCTACACTATGTCATTTGTGTGATACGCTAACATAATGCAGCCCAAGATATGAAGCCTTAAACAACATTTGAGACCCAAATTCAAGAATCTCTCTCAAAAAGAACAACAAAATGGTTCTTGCAATTCCAAAAACAAGAAAATAGCTATATACCAAACTATACTAATTAGACTATATACCAAACTATACCAATTAGACTTTAGTTTCACATTACTTTAAGAGTTTTCAACTTGATTATTCAATCAAATTAAATCCATATGCTCTACTAACCAAGGGAAGCAAACAACTTTGGTCAATGAGACAAAAAAAACTGATACTGTATGATGCAAAAATGATACTATATGATGCAATAAAAATGATATTGTTATTATTATTCTTTTAATGAGCAGGGATTCATGAAGACAGCTGAATAAATACACAGTAAGAAGAAAGCTTGTGAAGTTCATAGTTATAATGTATGGCCATTTAAGTTTTAACTACACCTTCCATGAACTCATAGTTATACTAGGGGAACATAAGAAAACAACTCCCGCAAGTTTCAAATCCATATCAACACACAAGTGATTTTAAAATATTTACTATAAACCTAGGCGATTCTACTGCCGTACTCCAAAAATTCAATAAGTTTTGACTCTAGATCACAAGCGTAAATGATATTTCGGTAACAATCAATGAGAAATATACGATTAATATAGCTACTCCTACACTCCAAAGACTCGATGATATTGTTCAATCAAATAAAGTCAAATGTCATCAACAACTGAGTGATAGCACAATTTGTAGCTTAACAAATAGATGGTGTACCTTGTAATGTGAGTGGAGGTCTTAAGACTAAACACACCAGAGAGAGCATTACTTTGATGAGAAAAGGGGATGAGTCTTTCGAACATATGAAGATACACCAAACATGAACTTAGTACTCCACTGATTTCAACTAATTTCCTTGAAGAAAAAATACTTGAGGAAATATCAAATCGATCTCTATAAACAAATCAATCTCTATAAACTAAGCAATCTACCAAGTAAAAGTAAGAAAACAACTAATCTAAATTAGAACCAAACATCGCAATTTTTTTACAGCAAACCTAAATCAAGTCAGCAGAGATAGATTCAGAGTTTCAATTGTAATACCAAATCAAATTTCACCGATTTCCAAAAAAAATCTCACTCCAAGTTTAGATCGCGTACGCCTGCAGACAAACCAAATTGAAAATAAAAATCAAAACAACTACAAAATCAACCCTAATTTCAAATCTCAACCACAAAATCAACCCAAACAAGAGGGGAACCAGTTGAATCCTACCTGAATCCAAATGAAATAATGATTTCTTCAGCCGGAGAAAGTTTTGAGATCGTTCCTTAAATTTTCTATGGAGAAAAATCGAGAGAGAAAAATCGATAGGAGCTCTGGAGGGAGAGAGACGGAGCGAAAATGAGAAAAAAGTTGACTGAGAATTCGAGGAGTAGAAAATAGGTTTTTCTATTGGACCCCCAAAAACTACGTGGGCTATCTTATTTTCCTCTAATGGACCTGAAGGTCGCGGGTTCGAGCCACGCTCACCACAATTTTGTTTTTAAATCTATCAAAAAAGCTTAATGGACAAACTTTTCATCACAAAATAATGTTGAAAGTAGTTAAATGCTCAAATTGTAAGATCACACTACTTAAAATGTATGAGATATATGGGAAGGTCTTCATATCAAAGATCACAAACACTATAATATTAATGGTCTTTAAGTTTTATCCATAAAAAGACCATAAGTGTTCATAAATTGTGATGTTTGGCGTGTGATCTATAGCACATTTTGTTGTAGTGATCATTGCCGGAACCTCTATCTGGTGTCATTAAATCTTCAACTTGTTTCTCTAAAATCATCTTAATTTCATCGGTCAATGAATCGTGCCCTTGGGTTTTCAAATCACTCTCATTTTGCTTTGCAGATGACTCGCCCACTTGATTTCTTGTTGACTGACTGTTTGTTCAATCTTTTGTGTTGTCTCCGCAATTCTTCAAGTTTCTTTATTTCCTTTCTATTTCATTCTTTCAAGTTTTTGCCAATCAGATCTAGTTCTTCTAAGCTTTAGCTGCTGCTAATGGTATCTTGTCTTTGAGCTTTTCAGATAGATTTCTTAAGAACATTGTGCTATTGACGAGCTTAATCCCAAGTCCAGCTTTAGTAACTCTTCACTGGTGCTAGTTCAATTAGAGGATTTTCAATTTGTGATACTTCATCCACAGAGCTTTAATCAAACTGCAAAGCAGAGTAGAATATAGTGAGCACAATATAATTGGTTAAACTAGAAATCAATACTAACATTCATTCTCTTAATTAATCATTCATTCATAATAATAAAGCAAAAACTAAAAATCTCTTGAAGAAAGATATAAGATCTATGAATTTCATTTTCGCTGAATTAAATTAAAATATAAATTAGAATGTTGACACTCATCTCAGTACTTTTGATCCCACTTACTCTTCCGATTGAAAACCCTTCGTTGTGTGTTGCCAATAAAAACCCTATTTACGAACCCAACCATACCAATTACCCAAATCAAACCTCGTCCCTCTCTCTAAGGTTTACAAAACCCATATTTTATTTACAACAATCATTCATTATGGTGGTGGCGGTGTTGATAATGAAGAAGGAGATGTCTATGCGCAGCCATAACTGGTGTTTCATGTGGTTTTTATAAATGAGATGAGATGATCTTACAGAACCCTAATGCCTTATACACATATGAATACTAAAATGTGCCCATGAGACGAGGCACCAGATCAGCCCGCAGCTGGTCATGATGGGTTTGTTTAGGCATACAGCCCACTTGGTGATGACGACAGGCTAGTTCCCCAACATTTTCTTTGATGCCGCATGGATTATTAGGAGTCTTTTTTATTTTATTTTTCCATTGCAACCTTGTTCTAAAGAGTTATTTGTCTGGTGAACTAAAATCTCTGGCTTACCACACTAAAAATGTAATTAGTGTTCCGCGAATAATAAGCTATCCCCCTTTGATTTTAAATTTTCAATGTGATACAGATTCGACCTCATTATTTGGTATTCTCAAATTATGTTCTAAACATAACCGAAAAAATTAGGTACCTCTTGGCATGAAATGTTTACGGTGAATCAAAACCTATAACGCGTCCTAATATGTGACATTGTAACCCAAATTTTTTCGGTAAGCCATTATATATCATATTATTTGGCCCGTAGATACTCACTTTGCCCTATATCACTCTACATTTTTCGTAAGAAAAGAGTTGGTATATATTTCGTGTCAATTTTACAAATTTGCATTTGCATTACAAGTCTCTAATCGACAAATTCCGGTAAAATAACACTCTAAATCCGATATTTATCGACCAAAATAATCAACAACATACTTGGAGGCACGGAAGAAGAAAAACGGCATACAAATACTACTCTTTAACAACATAATATCGATCCTGGAGAAGGCTTAGTAGAGAGGGTTCGTTGAGTAGTATTATTTGAATAAATTACAACGATCAACGTTTCTTAATCCCATATTTATCAACCAGGTAAAAAATATGAGAACATACTAACCAATTCATTATCACATCCTAAAGTTGTTTTTAAATGCCCTAATTTCCTTTATCTCATAGAATTCCTGGAACAGTATCTCTTCAAAATCAGAAATAGTTGAAGTGCAAAAGTAAAATTTGATCATTACTAGCCGATTGACATATGCTTGAAAGTGCTTGCAAGTGGAATCAAATTTATACATTATACAATTTTTTTTTTTTATTAAGAGGTGATTCAATTGAGACAATGCAATTACAATTGCTTCTAAGTTCTAACCCAGGGAGGGTATGTTACAGCATGCAGGTAAAAATAAAAAATTTGAGAGGAAAATTCATGATGCTAATCAGGAGGAAACATGGGCGAATACAAATTGTAGCTTTACACCTAGAGGATTATTAGTTAAAAAATTAAGACTTCTTTGGTAACTTTGGATTTTCGTTTTAAATTAAACTTTTTGGGTGGGCTATGTTCAAGAGAATACAAATGCTATCCCGCACCGTTTTTCCTGAAGCTATTCCGCTCAAGCGGCTTCTATATTAGATGATAAAATCAAATGTTGGATTCGCATATCAGGAAAGGACCCACCATTTCCCGTAAAGGGTTCAAGGCTGTTAGATCTGAGTTTTATAGTGATCTGACGGCAAAAAACCCGCTTGAGTGGGATAGCTTCCCGCAAAACGGTGCCGGACAACACTGCTCGAGAAGACAAACCAATGTAAAACTCAAATTTGTTGGTACTCTCCCGTTAGTGATCACTAGATTGCATGACTTTGACCAGCTCCAGTTGGACAAGGTGTTTCGCCCAAACTCCACAGGCTTAGGGTTCACTATAAATATTAACATGATCAATTTTCCTTTAGGGAAAAACTACATCATCATAAAATCCTCCCCTCCGCCGCCTCCGCACTTTTATCTTTGATCTCCATCACCCAACAAATCTTCTTCGTCTAAAACAAACCCAGAATAATGAGTTATGAATTGAACGATGGGTTTGTGTGGGAACCATTACATATACCATGGATGGAGATCATCATCTTTGATTTAGCATAATGATTTCTCCTCTCAAAAGTAGATCAAAGGAAGTGGGTTTCATCCTAAACCCACTATTGACCCTCACAAACTCTTCCGAAGTGGGAGATCAACTTCATTTATGATACTAGCCACTGAATGGTGAAGGAAGAAATGCAAATCTGGAGAAGAATGGAAAGCTTTCAGTGGACTCATTCCTTTGGCATTTCCTTCAACTTCGACACTTCCTTGCAAATTTCGACTTCTGCATCAAACTTTTTTTCAATCCAGGGAGACGTGTGTTAAAAATTTTGAAAGTGATATTTCACTCTTTGTTACCCAAAGGATGGATCTAAGATTCAAACTACATCTATGTAATCAATTTTGTAATTTTGTATTTTAATTTCTTAATCAGTTGGTGTTTGTATGCTTGCTTAATTACTAGGAAAAGGAAACAATTAATTAACAACATTTAGTTTATTGATGTATATATCGGGTAATAGAGTTTGTGCATCTTCTTCGGTATGTTGTTCTAATTGTTCCGATAGTGTCCCATACACACCTCCAGCAACACTTCTGATGTTGACGAATGTTCTCTAATGCATTATCTGCAGCTTTGCATCTTTGTAACTCATTCCAATCTTTGTGACTTATTAATTATTATCCATGATCTACCGCGTATATAGATTGCATTGAGATGAGTAATATTAGTTGTAGACTGCATTGAGACGTGGCTGGTCAAAGATATCGCATCTCGGCCACCTAAACACAACATATCCACCACCCCTACGGATATAACAAGAGCTCTCTTTCCACAAACTAAAACCCAATTTCCATTGTATCCTATTTACAGAAATAGTAGTTTCTTAAACACTAATTTAGAGAGGATCCTTTTGGTTCAGTATATATCTGGTGACTTCAGAAATATACAAGGCTCTCTCTAGTGAAGCCATTCAGATTTCAAAACCCAGACTTGCATTTTCCTTTTCCATCTTCTTAAACGTCATACTATAGAGCTTCCCATCACAGTTTGTTTGTTGGATTTTGAGACCAATAAAGAGTGTGATGAGAAACTCTACTAATCACCATTAATAATGGAAAAGGTTATTAAATCCATCGAGTAAAATTTTTACTGTAAAAACCAATCTTTTATACTTGCCCCGGTTTCCCCTACATGAATCGTGTTCCAAAAGCTTTCCTAAGCATTAGATAATGCATAATTTCATATGTTGCCTGTCTTGCTTGTTTCATTTAATTGTACCAATGTTGGTTGTCTTTAATGAGAAGAATAAGAGATTGAGAAATTTGAAAAGCGATATGAGCATGAGAAATTGATGGTGTTTTGGATAAGTATGTAACTGTAAGTTTGTGTCTCCCTTCTGTTTTTGTTTACAAGGCGGTGTCTGAATGAGTAATTTATATGTCTGGATTTGTTATGGGTAGTTTACTGATGCACTAAAATGCTGAAGTTTTAACTACACTTTTCTTTTATCCATAAAGTCACTTGAATTGCTTCCTTTAGTTGTATTTCATTTTAAAATTGCTGCACTTAGCCGCGCCTTCTGCCGTGGCTAAGGCATAGGACTAGATGCTCACTGCGTTTCAAAGTTAGGCTCTTCATTATTGCAGCATCAGTACAGAATGAAATAGTACTAGATTGCAATGATGGAATGGTCATACCAAAATTTCTTGGTATTTCGATCACCAACATTACCTAGACAATAAGGGGTAACAAAAGACTAAATGGGCTTAAAGTTGTACAAGGCTGTAAGGGAAGGCTTAGGGTTACTATATAAATATCAAGATGACCCTTCTTTCTTTCATTTAGGGCAAACACTACTTCTCCTATATCTGCATCTAAGCTCCAGCCGCACGCTTCCACATCTCATCTTCTATCATCCAACAATTCTTCTTTTTCGGCCGTTTCATGTGACACACGATCATCCTCAAAAAGTATTGTTGAATTCAAAATAAATGTATATTTGTTGAAGAATGTTTATATTTCATCATCATCCATATATGTAGGTGTTGACTGTAACATTATGGAGATTGAGTCTCAATTACGTCTTCTTTTTCCGCCGTTGAGAATCAATGGTCAATATAAAGTGCAGCTCCAACTTTTTAGGTGAACTTTTTACTCACCTAATGCTTTTTCCAACAGGCGGCATTGGAAGAAATGCTCCAGTAGTTGCTCATTTAAGCAAATCAAAGATTACATTGTAATTGCATTTGCTTCCCAGTTCTAAACCAGGGAGGGTATGTTTCACCATTCACATAAAAATAAAAATAAATTGAGAGGAAAATTCATAATGCTAGTTACAAGAAGGGAGAAATTAGACATATCCTTCTCATACAATTTCTACATTAAATTTCAATTGTCCTTAAGGATCGGAGGAAACATGGGCGATTACAATTGTAGCTTTACAGTACCTGGAGCTTTTCTTTGAAGGATGGAGGCCGGATCTAGATCTGAATTTAGAGAGTAACAGCGAAAGTTATGTCTGTTTTCAAGGACTTTTTATAGGACCTCAACCCTAATGTTTCAAGCCGTAAGATTTAGGTCTAGACATATGGTAGTGCATCCAAAGTGGTAGGATTAAACTAGCTAGGTTTAGTGTAGTTGACAAACAATAGTGTACTGTATGGACGATTTGTCACATGGCCTAGGTGCTATTGCTATTGCTCAATTAGGATTGGTTCATTATGGGCTAATTACAGATTCGTGCAATCAGCGTTACACCGAAAGTGGGAAACAGTGAGAGTACAAATGATTAATCTACCAGATCAGATCATCATAGCTATGAAGTCTTCTAATTAACCTGTAAGCTTAGATAATACAGCCAAAATAGACCAATCTCAGCTAATCGAAAAGACTAACCCATTGCACTAAGAAGAAAATATTGGATACAATTCCACCCAAAAAGACCAAAGAAATTAAATTTTTGAGAGGAGAAATCACCAAAAATTTCCTCGAGATTAATGCGGAAATTCTGAAGCAATGAGTAATACTGAAATTTTTAAGATTAGTGATTACCTAACCCATGCTAGCTAGTCTCAAGGTTGCAACAAATTTGTTTCAGTTTGTATTATGTAATCAGTATATACACAACACAGACTCCTGCAAGCTAAATTCGGTGCACGAAGCAATATTGACTACTTTTTCCTTGGGGATCACTGGATACTATGTGCCTTAAAAAGATCATGTGATCATGTGAGGGGCTGGGTTTGCTTCGTATTGAAAATTTACTATCATTGCAAAATTTGCACCTAAAAGCACGCCAAGAACTCATCTAATATATACCCTTTAATACTAATACCCTCTAAGAGTAGAGTGTTTTAGAGTTTTTTTTGTTGCCTCTTGAATGGTAAATGAAGCGACCATTCTAGTTTCATGCAGGGACAAATGCTTGTAATCATGTGCAATAGTGTATCAGAGTGATGAATGGAAATCACTACCCACTGATATTTAGTATTAAATTTCACAACACAATCTCATCACAATTTTTAGCACCCGCAAGTCCTTGGTTTCGATCATCAACTTTTCTAGTTTTCATTTTCTTATTCTTTTGTTAAACTGTCTCTCAAGAAGTTTAATTCTAGCACTTCTGTACATCATTGAACAAAAACGTCTCCAATTGGCTTTGTCTGCTGAGAATATATTGTTAAGTTTTCTTAGTCGCACCACGACCACATGGACTAAATTGAGCTCAAGTCCTACTACTTAATCACATGAATTATATGTGTGCAGCGTTGATAATCATAAACAACAACCCCACTGGTTCTGGTGGTGATGCGGGTGGAATTACCTTCAATACAAGATCTGTATTTTTATGCAGATCAATAGAATTCCAGGCACATCTTTGTATTCATGCACTTTTTGGAGTTTCTTAACAAGACCGACAAACTGAGAGAGACTACCTAATTATCAAAACTGATAGACTGGTTTCACGCATCTCAACCTCATGCCATACAAGGACTAATGAATCAACAAGTGAGATGATTGACGACGTAAATGATGAAATCAAAGACCTACCAAGCTGGTATTTAGAGGAAAAGTTATTATGACGATAGATCCATTGTGTTGATGACGATTGTATCTTATCTATCCATGGTATGTGTAAAAACTGTGATCTGATTTATAATATGTAAAAGAGAAGAAACCCATGTAGCGAAAAAGAGAGATGAGAGACGGCTTAGATCTATGCTTAGTTGGAGTGGAAGAGTGAGACACTTATTTATACCCTAGCTTTATCAATGCCTAACCCTAATGTGGAGCCCTTATCAAGGGCTATGAACTCAATATAACAGTAGGTGGAAATAGCATTTTCAATAATGGTAATATCACACCTTGTTTACACTTGACTTAAGGTGAGAAGAGTTGTTCAGGTGAAGTTGGAAATGGAATACTGTGTAGTTTTTTTTTTTTTTTTTTTTTTTTTTGTTCCCCATTTGCAAAGTGCACTAAACACTACTTACGTGCTTCCAAATTTTCCAAATCACCGAATGTTGTGTCATGCGGATGCGGTGGATTGCTCATTACATTCCATACTCCAGATATAAGAAGAGGTCTTCCGTACTCAACTTGGGTAACCTCCCACCTTGATTTTAGGTTAGTAGCTCAGAGCATACAAGTTGCACTCATTTGTATTCAACTTGGTAGATGAGTCATAAAATTACAGGGTGGTAAAATGAGATTGTTAAAATGATCGAGAACTATCACTCATGGTGATTAGATATGTCTTTTCAATATACTATTAGTATGGTATATTGTTAAGAGGATACAAGTTGTACTCATTTTTTGCATATCTGCCTTTTCAATGGCCTTCTAATTCTGGTTATGGGACCTAAATGCATGCTGTGAACTCCCTACATATTTGATGCTTGTTCTGAAAAGCATTCTTGACTTCTTACTGGGGAGCAGCTGCTGCATCACTACCCATTGTGAAAAGCGAGACGATTCAAAAAAATTAAAGGAATAAGTTATAAAGATCACAAGTTAGTTATGAGAGGAAAAATCATTATGACAATCGATCTATATTGTTGATGATGATTGTATGATCTACCTATGGTATGTGTAAGGGGTCCAATACAAAACTGAGATTTGATTCATAACTCTTCATTCTTCCATTTGTTAGTGAACAGAAAATTAACAAGCAGAGAAAGAGAGAGTCGGCCAAATCTAACTATTCCCTAGTCATCCATTATGCTTAACCCTAATGGGTGCCCTTATCAAGAGCGGAGAACTCAATATAACATAGGTGCTAAAGTTTTTTACACTCGCGTAAACATAAGTTGTTTTGTAGTAAGGGAAGTTGGAAAATATAATGCATAGAGCTAGGAATTATTCCTATATTGTTTTGATGCCTAGAGTTGCATCATTCAAGTGTAACTACAAATAAATGGTAAGCTATTTTGATATTTAGTATTGAAAATTCCAAGCGAATTATACTTTTCTATGTTGATATCTAGTATTGAAATTGCATCAGAATGTTAAGGTCAACATGGAGTGTTTGGTGTTCCCAAGGTTTGAAGTCGTTGAATAACTAACTATACATGACCGAAACTAAAACCAAGGTTTGAAGCCAGCTAGGCTAGGTGTACAATTGCACACCCTTGCTTTCAACTGGCTCCACCCTCGAGTATTTTGCCCTTCTATTTGTTTTTTTTTTCTTGTTAACTTTGTTGCAGTTTTCAATGTAGTTCCTAAGCTCTTCTTGTATCTTCAGAACTATCAATCTTGGTGATATATTTGTTTCTGCAGCTAATTTTAGGGTAACCGGTTGGACTTTCAGTGACTGGGATATCCATAACAAAGGAATCAACTTTCTTGCTTAGCGTGCAAATTCATGTCATTAGCAATTTCGAATTGCAATCATCCGTATTGAGAATAAACAACACAAGATATTATTTTCTGATGGAAAGAGATGGACGACAGTCACATCTCAAGGTTTTCAATACAATCTTTTGCTGGGGTTTTTTCATTCATCCGTTAATGCATAATTTTTATTCCGAAATCTGAATTCCAGGATTTGATATGAACAGATTCTCGCACTTCAGAACCAATATGTAAACATACACAATCTCTTACAAATACATAAGAAAAACACGCTAAAGTAACTAACATTCCATGGAAATATGGTTAACACTAAGAAGATGAACACAGTTACAAATATGATGTCAATGTTTCAAGTTTCTATGGCATGAACAACCCCAAACATAAGCTAATTTGTTTAAGAGGGTGGTGGTCCTGGTCCTTGTTGGTTTCAATATAAGATCTTGATTTTCTACTTAGATCTGCATTTTCAATGGTCTTCTATTTACAGTTATGGCACTTCAGTGATGGTACCTAAGTGGTGGAACTCCATACATATTTGATGCCTATGCCGAGAAGCATTATTAAGACGTTTCATGAAGAACTGTAGCTGCATCACTAACCACTGTGTATCAAGAAATCAATTTTTTTTAACAAATTTGAAGAGAACAAAAGTCAGTTTTGAGAGGAAAAGTCATTATGACAATTGATCCATGTTAATGATGATTTTCTGATCTCTCCATGGTTCGCGCAACCCTTCCCATACAAAATATTCGTAAACCATATTTGTGGTAAGGAAAATCATGAAGCGGTGAAGGATAGATGCGAGGCGGCACAGATCTAAGTTTAGTTGGGTGTGAGTGAAACATAAACCAGTTTATGCCCTACTTTTATAAGGTCATCCATCCATAACCCTAGTGGGCAGCCCTTATCACATCTTGTTTAAGCTATCACGTTTTCAGCCGTTAGATTATAACTCACATCTTCCAAAATGAATGTACAGGTGTTGGAAAATATAAGTAATTGCTTTTCTTTTCCAATTCTTCCTCATTTTATTTTCTTTATGCAAGTGCACCGTAGAAAAAGGCTAAGATGTATCCTTATCCGTTAATAATCTAATCAAACGGTCTACAATATGCTAGCTTAGGAAACAGTTGTGCACTGCCGGGTGGGGTAGCACGACCCGTCAGATATTTAGCGAAACACATTAGATTATTTCCCTATGATCCTATAAATACTAACTCTTCCCCTTTCGCTTCTCTTAACCCTAACCCTAAAAACTATAGCGGCATATCCAGATCTCATCTTAATTTTCAATTCTTCAAAACTAGAATCAATAGAGGCTAAAATGGAGTCCTCAAATGAGATCACACATCACTCAGAAGAACCAGAAACAATATTCAATCATCCACAAGAAGAAGAAACATTATATGATGAACAACCGATCGAAGAAGAAGAAACATATCATTCACCAATCGAAGAAGTTAGACTAGTCGTACCGGAAACCGATAACCCATCTTTACCAGTAATGACATTTAGGGTATGGGTTCTTGGTACACTTTCTTGTACCATACTCATCTGTATGAATACCTTCTTCACTTATCGTACCCAACCATTAGTAATATCTGCAATCTTGATGCAGATCATAGTCTTACCAATCTGTAGATTTATGGCTAGGGTACTTCCAAAAAGGAATATAACATTTCTAGGAAAAAAATTTAGTTTAAATCCAGGACCCTTTAATATGAAAGAACATGTTATTATCACAATCTTTGCAAACTGTGGTGTTTCAAGTGGTGGTGGTGATGCTTATTCTATTGGTGCTATTACTGTCATGAAAGCTTATTATAAAAAAAGCATGAGCTTCCTTTGTGCTCTTCTTATTGTATTGACTACTCGGGTATTTTCATTCCTTGTCTTATTCTTTTTTTTCTTTGGTGCATATTTTCTTAATCTTCTTTTGGTTTGCGATATTTTTGTATTTAACTAGCTTAATTGCAATAATTGTACTTTGCTGCAGATATTGGGGTATGGATGGGCAGGGTTGTTGAAGAGGTATTTGGTAGATCCGGCTGAAATGTGGTGGCCATCAAACCTTGCTCAGGTTTCTTTGTTCAGGTACTCCGTTCCCGCTTCAAAAATGAGAGGCTTTATAAGAAATTGATGTTTGATTTACAGATCTGTTCTTTTTTTCCTATACAATTCTAAATATTTGATCACAGTTAAAAGTTACTAACTATATTTCCTACTAATTCACAGAGCTCTTCATGAGAAGGATCCAAATTCAAGGGGCCTAACAAGAATGAAATTTTTCCTCATTTTCATGGCGGCACGTTTCGTTTACTACACATTACCTGGTTATATTTTCACAGTCTTATCATTCTTTTCATGGGTTTGTTGGGTATGGCCGTCTAGCATTACTGCTCAACAGATTGGATCTGGTCGTAATGGACTTGGTATAGGTGCTTTCACTTTTGATTGGGAAGGAATTTCATCTTACCATGGAAGTCCACTTATTACACCATGGGTTTCAATTCTCAATATTGCAGTTGGATTCATTATGTTCGTTTACATAATCATTCCAATCTGTTATTGGAAATACAATACTTTTGATTACAGAAAATTTCCCATGTTTTCAAATAAACTTTTCACTTCTACCGGTCAAAAATATTATACCCACAAGATCCTTACACCACAATATGCTCTTAATGTTACGGCTTATGAAAATTATGGAAAATTATATATCGGCCCGTTATTCGCTCTTTCAATTGGTTCCGGATTTGCAAGATTTTCAGCCACTATCTTTCATGTTGCGCTCTTTCATGGCAGGTATATATATATATATATTTTAGGTAGTTATTTTGAATCATTGTGGAACACTTTTGGTATTTTATCTTGACTGGCTTCGGATCTTGCAGTGCCATTTGGGAACAGACTACATCAGCATGGAAAAATGTGAATGTGAAATTGGACATACATGCAAAACTAATGAAGGCTTACGAAGAAGTTCCTCAGTGGTGGTATCTCATTCTCTTGGAAGGAAGCATTGGTTTGTCTCTCTTAATGTCTTTTATTTGGCAAAAGATATTCAGCTTCCTTGGTGGTGGATGCTCTTTGCCTTCGTTCTGGCTTTTATCGTTACCTTACCCATTGGAGTCGTTCAAGCAACTACCAACCAAGTATTCACTTCCAATATCTTTAAGATTTTCCATTTTTCCATTGATTTCCAGTACAAAAAATAAGACATCAGTAAAATCAAATCTTGCACTAACTATTGGATCTTTTTGTGGTTATGTTGCAGCAACCCGGATACGACATAATAGCGCAATTTATGTTTGGCTATATCCTAACAGGAAAACCCATTGCAAGTCTTATTTTCAAAATATATGGCCGTATTAGTACTGTTCATGCACTCTCGTTTTTATCCGATCTAAAACTTGGTCACTACATGAAAATTCCACCTAAGTGTATGTACACCGCGCAGGTATGAAACTTAAAACATTTCAGAAATAAGGCAATTTTATATTATTGTGTGCATAATATAAAAGATTATACTAACTAAAGATGTATTTTTCCGATGAAGCTTGCTGGAACAATTATAACTAGTATTGTGAACCTGGGAGTTGCGTGGTGGATGCTTGATAATATCGAAAACATATGTGACGAAGCTTCTCTGCCTCCAGGTAGTCCATGGACTTGTCCAAAATACAAAACCACCTTCAATGCTTCTGTTATATGGGGTCTAATTGGACCAGAAAGATTATTCGGACCAGGTGGAATGTATCGAAACCTGGTGTGGTTATACCTCGTAGGAGCTGTTTTGCCGGTACCAATTTGGTTGATGAGCAAAATCTTCCCTGAGAAGAAATGGATTCCATTGATAAATATACCGTTGATATGTTATGGATTCGCCAGCATGCCTCCAGCAAGCCCTACAAACATTGCTTGTTGGATAATCACAGGGATGGTATTCAACTACTTTGTGTTCAAGTACAAGAAAGGATGGTGGCAGAAATACAACTACGTTTTGTCGGCAGCATTGGATACTGGGACAGCTCTCTTGGGCGTGCTGATTTTCTTCGCACTACAAAATCGGAATGTGAATGTAAAGTGGTGGGGAACGGGAACCGGAACCGACTTTGATCACTGTCCCTTAGCTACTTTCCCAACTGAACCTGGTATTAAGGTTAACGGGTGCACAGTTTTTAAGTAAGTAGGTTACTAATATTTTAGATGATCAATGATCTCAAAGTGTGTTTAAAGATTTATATTGTAGTAAGAATTGCTTGGTGAAGTGAAGCAGGGTCTTCGCCTTGAACATTGATTATCTGTTAGGTTTATTTATTGTTTTCAAGTAAATTAGCAGTTTATAGAATGGTTTCCTAAATAGAACTGAACGTTTGTCTTCAAGTATTCTTGCCTTTTTAAAACTTTAATAGTGATACAAGATCATTCCTCTGATGATAATACCATGTATTCTCTGTCGATAGCTTATAATCGAACTCAGCCGTATACTAATGTGTAGGCATGAGTTGGTTAATTAAGCTGATCACTTCATTTTCTTTCTTTCACACACAGTTCTCTCCTTCAACAGTTTCGAAGGTGAAAGATATTTTCATCTTTTTCCTCATCTCAGCTGTCAATTTGTCATAAATATCTCCTGGTAAATGTTGGTGGGATCAGATTTACTAAGAGATTCATCATAACACTCTTGGTGAACACATGGCAACTTGGAATAAGTTAACTCGTCGGATGGGTGTCCCCTTGTTTGCATGGATTACAGTGCAGCCAGGTTAAAGAACTTCCAGTATCCATAAAAGAATAGGTCATAGTGCCCGGTGTACCAATTTCGTAGCTATATTCGGACTGGAATTCCTTTAATGGTAGGTAATTCCGGACACAATCACTTTTACGGTGAAGTTACGAGTTCACACGGTCTCGGAACAGCAGAATTCATCCCTGGTGGATCATGTCATGTCTGCAGAATAATATGGTGAATCTAACATGTGAAAAACAGGGTACTGTGAACCCCATTGGTGTAATGAATATTTGAATGCTGATAACGAGTCAATTTTATTAGTGTCTGTCTATGACCAGCTCATATTCAGACGTGGCAAAAGGACATTTTGTACGCAAAAGGCGTTCTCAATCAAGCCAAAAGTCATCGCCAAACTACAACGAATCTTTCATGCGTGGGAATAAATAAATGCACAAGCCTCTGACTCTCTTATGTACAAAATAGTCTTTCCATACTTTACTGCCATTTTTCTAAGGAAATTACAAGTTGTGATCACTGCCTTTCTCGACACCATACCAATACAGTAAACTAGTCAACTTACAATTTTTCAGCAAAAGATGAGCACATCTTAGAATGTATGCTCTTTCATGCCTTGTCTTCCAACCATTTGTCGGCAGTGACCAGATAGGGTTGGCATTGTCTTTAGCTTCAGATTATACTTGTGCCATTCACTCTTGAAGTGTTCATGACACTGCATAGTATGCCCCAGGCACATGTGCATCATAGGTGCGAGATTTTCAACTCCTGCACTACTCTTATCGGCTGCAACTGGCAATAAAATTAAAGCCTAATAAGTATTTGGAGCCTAATCCCGGAAAATAAAGTGCCAAATGTGGGGCAATATCTCATAAGGCCACGGTTCGGGTAGGGCTAGACAGTCCATGTGATGCTGAAGAGGACTAAATCAAGTCAGTATTTGCCATTTGGACAGTGGACACCATAGATACAATACACGAGTGCAAGAAAATAAATCTGGGTCAGTTGAAGGAACATACACATAGTTGCAAATAAAAAACCTTGGTGGCTTAACGACAACCTCACGGAGCCTAACCCCAAAATATTAATTGCAAAATATAGTGCAATATTACACCTACCTATGGTTTGGTGTAGGGCAAGGTTGTCAATCCTGTAGGCAAGTTCATGTCAACCAAATAGTACCCCAAAACAAGAAATCCAAATTTAAAGAAATAATCAAACTTTTATCTAAAAAAATAAATAAGAAAAAAGCTTCATAATAATGGTAAACTGGGAAATGACAGCAGGATTACCCATTTCTTTCAGTACATGGATTAGTTCCTTTCAACTTCTTGCAGCTCATCATTGCTTTGGCGCCTTGACATTATTAGAGCCTGCTTCAGCAGTCCTCATTACATTTTAGTCTGACTTAGCTTAAGCAGGTAGGTGCTTTTTTGACCGGATCTGTAAGCTTTTGGCAGGAGAGCGATCCCCTTATATACTGTTTAGAAAAGCAAATGAATTATCAGTTAAGTGGACAACGCTACAATCAATCATTCACTTTCCTTCACACATGTATTACATGTTTGTTCATATTATATATATCTAGCTAGATGGTTACTTTATTCAAATATGGTATCAAAGAGAACCACATTATTGCCATAAAGATAGCTTCACATGCATAAAACGATAATGGACGGGTGAATAAAGAATTACAGATCAACAGGCATTATACTTAATTAGACTGAACATCATCTTACATTAACAACCTTCTAATTAACATATATAGAGTCTCATTATCGCACAATTTGGATTACAGAACATCATGAGTATTGCATATAAGAACTTGTGTTTATATATTCTCATCTCGTTCATCATTAATATTTATCCATAACAGTAAACTATACCCTTGAGCCTATGTTGTAAAAGGCGTGCACCTTTGGCGCTTAATCCCCAAAGGCCCACTAGGCGTTGGACCAGCGCTTAGAAAAAAAAGGCGCCAAGGCGATACGACCAAAAGAAAAAAATAATAATTTTTTCTGGGCGCCTTTGGCGCCTAGTAAGCGCTTAAGCCCTAGGCCAGGCCAGGCGATGGGCTTGGCGCCTCGCCTAACGCCTTTTACAACATAGCCTTGAGCTGAAAACAAGAGTACTCCTAGATTGAAGTATACTCTACAACTGAACTAAACAGACAACACCATACACAGTATAAAAAGTTCTCAGAATGCTACACTGATTGAATTAGCAAGACGAAAGAGGGAGAATCTCTAATTAGTACAAACTTCAATTTCCGTATGCCTGAATGAGGGAGACTTGAAAAAAAAATCTTTCATGCCTAGAAAAGAGTCCTTGCTATGTGTCTTTCTAGCCTTTTTTTTATCGTGAGATAGAGACAACTCGGTAGCTACATATCACAGCTCAGTACTACTTAAACAGTTAAACTTATGTACCATTAACCTTAATCAAAACATAAGCACACGTCTATACCTTAGACCAGATTATCACCAAATCCAGCTTAACTAACATAAGATTAATAATCCATTATTGCATATGAATCAATCAGAACTTATATTATGCACGAAGTAAGTGGTTAATATCGTTACCATAGGGCCTTGATGTGCCAGAATTGAGCTAAACGGGAATGTTAGAAGCAGCTCGTTAAGGATTACTTTAACGCTCTATAAGGGGTGAATGTCCATTCACGCCTGGAGGATTAAGTGGTAGCTAGAGATATCAGATATAATGGACTGCAGTCTCTCCATACGTTGAGAACTTGAAGCTTCTCTCCTTCTTGGAAATCCTTTGCATTGGATCATTGACCTGTGCCTTTCTTTCTACTTGGCTTCTCTTGATCACCTCCCAATATCCTAGAACACCAAAAAATAGTAATGATGTTAGTATACAAAAGATATCAGATGCTAAATGTACAACAGGAGAAAAGTGACTCGGCCTTTTATCCACAAATGTTAGCAGCACAAACTCAATATAATGTATGTTTTCCTACACAGTTATTTCTAAAAGCCAGGACCCACACAAAATAATTGCCCTAATAGCTTCAACTTTGGACAGAATATGTCAAGAATAGGGACTGCATTGTATCCTCAGGTCATCCAAGACAGAGGAGCAATGGCTTAGGGCTACATCACTTGGCACAAGCACATACTGCACATATTGCTGTATTAGCAAAGGCACTTGGACTGGATTCCACAACCAAACAACTTTTGAGCCTTATGCGCCATTGCCATAGGGTTTCGACTTCAGATTATTCCAAACGTGTTGTCAAAGTTTTTACTTTCTTAGTTTTTCATCTAGCATTACTTATAAGCAAACCCCATAATCCAGAAAGATTATATTCAGAGGAAAGATCATGTACATTCAAGATAAATTACAGATTTAAATGAAGAATTTTAACACAGAACAATCATTCAAATTCATGATGCTAAACCATAGACCTTTATATTGATATAATTCTAACTACATAAACTTCCTATATTACATAAAAATTGTAGTTCCACTCTATTTTACCTTCGGTAGTCATTTACGACTAACCACTAATACAACTCCTTTCTCTTGAGAGAAAAGATAATGCAAATTCAGAGAATGCACATTCAAAATAAATTACAGATTAAAATGGAGATTTATTAGACATAGAACAAATTCAAATTCCCGATGCTAAACCATTCCTAAACTTCCTATATTACATAAAAACTGTAGTTCCAATCAATTTTACCTGCAGCTGCGGTCATTCAGGGCTAAACAGTTATACAACTCCTTTCCCTTCTCTCTAGAAAAGTTTACCAGATCATGGGCATGATTGTCCGACTGGATAGAGCGACTAGGAAAGGAAATTGGTTTGAGAGAAGAAATCATTATGACAAAAATGATGTTATTGTGTTTTTATTATGCAACGATTCTCATGATAATCATCGAAAAAATATATATATCATAACCTGTATCTCTACTAGCAACATTTTGCAAATAGAGTTAGATTTTGCAGATTAGATCTAAATAGAGAGGTGGAGACGGCAAGGTATAGTGGGATGAGGGTAGCTAGAGATTTCCAAGTTTATATGGTGTCGGTGCGTGGTCATCTTGGTAACCCTAATCCTAATCTGATAACCCCTTGACTCCCAAGCCCAGTATTAGTTAGTGTTATAATTTGGCCCAGTAATTCATTTCTTTGAACAGAAGGAAATGTCAGTATAATGGTCACCAAGTCTTATTTGAACCGGCAGTGCTACACATCCACAAAATTTGTCACATCATCGTTCCCAATTGGTATAGCACATTTTAAGCCTTTGATCTTCTTTCTTTGAGGTTACCAGGGGTTCATTTGTCTGGCATTGGGCTACAATTTTAGATGAGAAGTTACCATGAAACAATTTTTACTTTCTTTTATTTTGTTGAGCAATAAAAAATTTCAATTGCTTAGTTTTTTGATTTCTTGAATATCCAGCTTAGAGGTGTAAAACGTGCCGGCCCGGCACAGCCCAGCACACGAAGTCGCGTGCTTCACGTGCCATGTGCCGTGTCTTTGTCTTTGTGCCAACGATTTAAACGTGTTGTGTCGTGCTGTGCTTTACTAGTCAAAAGCTAGGCACAGCACAGCCCACGGGCACATCACACGAATAAACGTGCTGTGCCGTGCTGGCACACGTGTTATAAACAATTTGAAATCACTTAATGATATACATTAAGTCGGACATAATTACGAGAATCTAAATAGAAAATATATCATTTGAATTTTTTTCAAGTAAAATCAACAAGTTTATTCAATAAAAATAAATAACCCATCAAATATAAAATTGGATCATTGTCATGTAAATTAATGTTCTAGTCAAATATAAGTAACGACATTATAACAACGATATTGAAATATATTTTCCAAATATTTATGTATTATATGTGTTTTATAAAAATAAGCCAGCATAAAATGTCAAAAACTAGCAAGAATAGTGACTCTTTTGTGAAATATACACAAAATGTGATGTATTATTCCTTGTTATATGGTGTACTTGTGCATGCTATGACGTGCTTTCTTAACGTGTTGTGCTGTGATGTGTCGTGCCACATGCTAATATGTGCCGCATGCTGTGTTGGGCTACTATGCCAATTAGTCAAACCCAGCACGTCCCATTTAACTAACGTGTTGTGCCGTGTTGGGCTAAGTCACGTGCTGGGCTGGGCTGCGCTCAAATTTTAGCGTGCTGGGCTGGGTTATGCTTGTGCTGGAACAACCCAGTTTATACCTCTAATCCATCCCATATTAATACATTGCGACCGACCAAAAACCCTCTTTATTGTAGACGAAAAATAACCCCCTCTTGAGCAAGGTTCTTAAAGCGTGAAGCTAAACGTGACTTGTTTTTCATTTCTAAGAAGCGATGCGTATGTTGAAACGTGAAGCGTCGCTTCATGGTTGATGTTTGAAGCGGAAGCTTTCTTAAAAATAACAACATTAATCTTCCAAAGCTTCAATAAATTTTCTATAAGAAACAATGTTAGAAAGTTGCACCAAGAAAGATATTCTGCAAATTTGTGGCTCTGATAATTTTGGTTGCGTGGCCCAAAATTCAATTGGTAGGTCTTGGGGTATGCTTATTCTATGGGATATGGATACTTTTGAATTTCTTTCTGCATTTGAGGGGTTTTACTCGTTAACCGTCGAAGGATTTTTTAAGAGTGATGGCTCTCCATGTTGTTTTACTAATGTCTATGGCCCTAATCATTATTCTTTTAGAAATGAATTATGGGAAGAATTATCAGCTATTAGAGGAATGTGGCTTGTCTTACCATGGTCACTTGAGGTTGATTTCAATGTAGTTAGAAGGTGTGAAGAGAAGAAAAATTGCAGAAGAACAACTCAAAGTATGCTCTACTTCAATAACTCTATAATGTTTCATGAGTTGATTGATCTTCCACTCAAGGGGGATAGGTTTACATGGAACAATGGGAAAGATGATCCTATATTATGTAGGCTTGATAGATTCCTGATATTTTCTGATTTTGAACAAAAGTTCCCATTATCTACTCAAACAACTTTATCAAGACCAATCTCAGATCATCTACCTCTACTAATTGATACAGTTGATGCATCATGGGGTCCTCCTCCATTTAGATTTGAGGCAATGTGGTTCCTTGTCCCAGGTTTCATTGATAAGGTTCAATCTTAGTGGAACTCCCTTACTTTTTCTGGCTCTCCTAGTTCTACACTATGGTTCAAGTTTGAAGATCTGAATAATATTCTGAGAAAATGGAATAGAGAGGATTTGGGAAATCTTAACCTTAAAAAACAGCAACTTCTCCATAATATCGATGGTGTGGATAGATTAGAGAAATTTCATAAAGCCAATGAAGAGCAAAAAACACTTAGGCTTAAATCAAAAGTAGAGTTCGAGCAAGTTTCTATCCCCTGCTGGGGAAGTTTTTTCACAATCTTTCAAGCTAGACTTCCCCTGCACCAATAACTCAGCCGAATACGAAGCCTTCCTCATAGGATTGTCACTAGCTAAACAAGCTGGGGCCACACGTTTGGAGATAAGAGGGGATTCTAAACTGCTCATAAACCAGGTGAACGGGATTTACGCATTGAAAGAGTTAACGCTGGAACCATACAGAACTGAAGCACAAAGATTACTGAATTACTTCGCCGATGCAACTATCACACACATTGGCCTAAGCGGTTATAAGCACGCCGACTGCCTGGCAGTGAGGAAATGAACCATAGCGTCAACGTGGATTTCACAAGCTGAGAATACCGAAGACGATGACTGGAGAGCCCCTATCATCCAAGAACTCAACAGCTCACTTTTCCAAGGGAAAGTCAGTCTCAAGACTTTGCGAAACTTCTTCGTACTTCAAAATGTTCTGTATCATCGAAACCCGGATAGCTCCCTGTCAAGGTGTCTTAGAAATTAAGAAGCACAACAACAACTTGAACATGTCCATACATAAGTCTGTGGAATCACATTGGTGGTAACCCTCCACCGCCGCCTACAACGACTTGGATATTTTTAGCCGGAAATGGAAGCCCAATCTCGATTGCTCCAGAAGATGTGCCCCAATTGCAAGGCACCCCCATGTCAAGCAAAAGTCCTTAACATCAACCATCCTGGGGACTGGCAAGAGCCATACATCAGTTTCCTCCGCGATGGCATTCTCCCTGCCTACAAAGAAGACGCATCCAAGCTAAAACTAAAGTGCAAGATATTTGTGTTTCACGATGGGGTTTTATATCGCAAGAGTTTCAGGGGAAGTATACTACGGTGCTTAGGCGATACATAAGTCCCAGTTATATTAAGAGAAGTACACGATGGCGAACACCAAGGGAAACACAAGTTGTTCCTACAGATACATGAGAAGTACTACTGGCCAACCATGGAAGATGGCGCAGAAGCTTTCGTTTAGAAATGCCGTGAATGTGAGGTCCACGGAAATCTCATCCACGCACCTCCAGCACCCTACACTCAATAAGTAGCCCGTGGCCCTTTTATAGATGGGGACTCGACATCATCGGAAAAATCAACCCGCCATCCTCGAAACATCACGAATACATAATAATCGCAACCGAGTACTTTACCAAATGGGTTGAAGCGGTCCCACTGAAAGGAACCAACGAAGCCAAAATCGTAGCATTCATCAAGGAACACATCACTAGAAGCTCCACCGGCATGTCTTCCTACTCTCTTGTCTATGGAAAATATGCTATTCTCACGGAAATCAAATTCCATCTACGGAATCGCCGCAAGTGGACTGAATGGGTGGGCGGGAGCGAGCGCGAGAATAGTAGAAGCTAGACACTATAAACTCCTAGAAGATCTCGGGCGGAAGAACATGCACAAACATCACGAAGCAAGGATTTCAAGGCATCACAACCTTTGCATGTGAAGCCTAGGTTTTTAAAAAGGAGATTTGGTCTTTGGCAAACGAAATACATTCGTGGGGATGTCTCGGCACAGTTTTCTACCAAATGAGAAAGGGCCATACATAATCACCAAGGCATACCACAGCGGGTACTGAAGATTATCAAAAAAGATGGAGGAAAAACTAGGAAGTCATCAACGGAAAATGGCTCAAAGCATACTATGCAGATTGCTTTCCCATAACACGCTACATCAAAGTGTACACGCTGACACTCCTTTTTTACGTTTTCCCTTTTATTATCAAAATTTTCACTACATCCCATGATTAATAAAATTCTTTATTCATTCGAAATCTTTTGAAAAAATAAAATAAAATAAATATTGCCACACAAATGGAAAAAACCCCATCTAGTAAATCATAGTCCTGCAAACATCATCTTCATCGGCTATGATATATCTAGGAATCTCTCTTCAAATCTCGAGTTAACCCTTGATCCTACGAGACTCCATGGCCAAAGCTTTCTCCTCTTCGAGAATGGCTTTGGTGGCGAGAATCACACCGGCAGAATACGACTCTGTCGCTTTCACAATATCAAGGCGATCACATGACCAGTGATGTTGAACTCGAGGACTCCTGAGGTAGCCACCATGCTCTCCCATCTCTGATTAGCAGCTCATGCAGCGGACACGAATGAATGAACTCTCCATTTCAACGATCATTGGTAGAAGCGATTCCGAAACCAATGGCGGACGAACAACATTTCATTCACGGTCCTGTAGTAATAATGGCCCGATATGATCGGGTTTGGAGGAAGGGAGGCAACTAGATCATCTTCATCGATAACGGTAACACATGATCCAACGGGATATATTTGTATGGAAGAAGAATTTCTCATTCACCAATGAACAAATGATGAAGTAAACAACGATCCAACGAGAAGAAAAGGAACATCTTTGGTATGATTTTCTTGACCCGCACCAACTCTAGTTGGGATGCTTTTGCAAAGTCGGATCTTGCGTCCTTAGGAGAATCTGGATGATTGGAGGATGATCAATCTCTGGGCAACATAATAAAGAAGGAAAAAGAGCTCAACAAGAAGAACCTTTTATCAAAGGGAGATGGTGTGGTTATCTTTGAAAATGAATGCGGAATCTAAAAAGGAAAAAAATAATGAGGAACATAACGCTTTTGGCATGAATGGTTCCCTAATTAAAAGCCTGTGTGAAGAAAAGTCAAAAATGCTTCCCAACTTTTGGTCCCACCAATCGCGTCGACTTTGTTAATGTCGCCCAAGCCGCGTCAACTATCAAATCCATCTTCCACAGGCCCACTGACTAACCCGCGCCAACTTCTAAAGTCGCTGACTATCCAAATCCACTGCCCGCCAGGTGCTCAATTTCTCAACTCACGCTAAAGAACTCAATGAATGTTCCGGTATCCATTTCCACCAAATTGTACCAACCTCATGCTCATTAAAACGCCAAGGCGAGGATTAGAATCCGGTCCGCATCTCCCGAGAAAAAAGGTCGATAAATCTCCCGTTTCTCTTTCAGATCTTGTCTTGTCACCATCTTATGTACCTACTTAACAAAGCTCTGTTTCTAAGCTAGCGAGGGATTTAATGTCAATGGTGGATTTTAGATAAGGGTAAAATGGTAAAACCCCATGACCTAGTATTACCATAACACATTAACTACGAGCATTTAATTAAAGTGTCAATAATTAATGGGAGTATTTTTTCAAAATACCAGATTAGTGTTTTCGACACAGAACCCTAATTCCAAAACCAAACCGCATACTGCGCACCATGGCAACGACGCCAAAACCAAGCCGCATACTGCGCACCATGGCAACGACGCCAAAACCAAGCCACATACTATGCACCATGGAAACGACGCCAAAACCAAGCCGCATATTGCGCACCATGGCAACGACGCCAAAACCAAGACGCATACTACGCACCATGGCAACGACGCCAAAACCAAGCCGCATACTGCGCACCATGGCAACGACGCCAAAACCAAACCACATACTACACCCACAGGAAACCATGCCAAACTAAGACGCTATACCATTTGGCACATGCCAAAAATAGCGCCCTAGGCTTGCAAACCGTGCAACTAGGTCAAATTGGCCGTGCGTGCCATTGGCACATGCCAATACGCACCACTAGCCAATTTCTACGCCGCTATACCGTTTGGCTCAGGCCAAAAATAGAGCCATAGGCTTGCAAACCGTGCAACTAGGTCAACTTGGCCGTGCGTGCCATTGGCACATGCCAACACGCACCACTAGCCAATTTCTAAGTCGCTATACTTATTGGCACATGCCAAAAATGGCTCCCTAGGCTTGCAAACCGTGCAACTAGGTCAAATTAGCCGTGCGTGCCATTGACACATGCCAACACGCACCACTAACCACTTTCTATTCCAAGACGCTACCCAATTGTAGCGCCCGCGACTTGGACAAGGTGGATGTACGGGCCATTGGCACATGCCAACACGTTACCACTAGCCACTTTCTATTCTAAGCCGCTACCCAATAGTAGGCGCCAGTGACTTGGCCAAAGTGGCCATGCGTGCACACGGCACATGCCAACACGTTACCACTAGCCACTTTCTATTCCAAGCCGCTATCCAATAGCAGCGCCCGCGACTTGGCCAAGGTGGACGTACGTGCCATTGGCACATGCCAACACGTTACCACTAGCCACTTTCTATCCCAAGCCGCCTATCCAATTGTAGTGACCAGCGACTTGGCCAAAGTGG